>UCOK01017686.1:0-46618 GCA_900474325.1 Synergus umbraculus
AATGTAGACATCGCGGGTAGAATTCTTGAAAATAAAAACATCAACGGAATAATGTCTAGTCTAGTAGAAAAATTACCGTTTTACGGCAATACTTTAAGCAAAAAGTTTGCAGACATTTGTTCGCGACGAGTTGTATTTTCATCAGCGTCTAATGTATTTGCGAAGTACATTTCTGCTCACAAACTTCCTTTAGAGCTTGTTGAGATGTGTTGTATGCTTCTGTCGACGAGTGAGTTGCAAAACTTATCCGAAGTTATATAGATTTAAGGGTGAAATTTTGTAATTTTTAGTTTGCTTTAAGTTGTAAATATATTTGATGGTAAATATAAAAAAAGGAAAAACATTATATAAGCATTTTTGATTTTTTAACCCTTCTTGACCCAATCTAAATTTAAGCATACGTTGAGAATACTCAGAAAACAAGTTTTTTGTATTATATTTGAAAAAAGATTAGCGCCTCAGAGTGAAAAAATATTTAATTTTAATTTTCGTTGAGTAAAATGGAGAATTGAATTTTGAACTTAACACTTGCGTTTAACGCCCTTAAAATTATTACACTTTATCGAAATTTCAAATTCATTTCATTGGCTTTATAATATTTAAATCTAAAATTATTATTAAGAAAGTATTTATTAAAAATATTTACCAATTAATTTGCCTTAAAAATTTTCTAATTTAATTAATTCAGAAAATTAAAATTCGTTGAATTAAAAAATTATTCTATTTAAAATCGGACTTCATTTGAGTGATTTATTTTTCTAAATAAGTATAAAATGTGTAAGCATACAATTTTTATAATATAAAGCAAAAGTTTCTTTTCATATTGTACTCCAATTAAAAATTTTGCTTTTTTTGAATTCTGGAACTAACCAAAATTACCGATAAAATAAATACCAATTAGACGAATTGACAAATTTATTTAAATCTTAAAATAATATTTTTATAATTTATTAATTTGAATTTTAAAAACTGATACAACGTAACAATTTTCAGTAAGTTAAATAAACTCTTTGTTTTATGTTCTAATTATATTTTCACTGATGTTTTGAAGAAAATCAGATTATTAAAGATATAAATTTCGAAAAACTAGGACTTGGCGCCATTAAAATAGCGCGGCTTACAGCGCCTCTACAGGTATTATGTGCTGGCGAAAGTTCTGATAGTAGCTATATATATTGTATATATATATGCAGTATGCACAAACTCGACTTGTGAGCCACCTACAAGTATGTGCATGAACTAATCCCTATGCCGTATCTAGGTACTAATATCTTTGGTAAAAAACTAGAGACGTAAATTACGTACGTAAATTACGTCAAAAACCTCATGTAATTTACTTAAGGTATATACGTGTGCAACCCTGCGCATTAGGTCGAAATGTCTCAGAGCTGGATTAAGGGGGGGATTAGCGGGGCCCCCACATCCAAGGGGCCCTGCGAGGTTTGTAGTTTTTATTATTGTACAAGTACCAAAGGAACAATATTTGCGATAATTAAGTGTAAAAATAGCAACATAATTTTTATTTATATGTAATATTTTACTGTCCCGTATTCATTATAGTCCAGGGCGGAGGGCCCCGTAAATCTCTAGTTCGCCCCTGTTCCTGTTTATATCGACACTTGTACAATTCGGGACACTTTAAAGTTTAAAAACTTGAAAATTTATCATAACAAAATATTTCGTATAATCTATTTATAATCATTTTGATTAGACATAATGTCCGAACCATTTTTGACTAATTAGCTTCGGTAAATACAAGTTTCTCACTACATAATCTTCCTTTCAGTTTTTAAATCTGAACCAAATTGTAAATAATCCGAACCACGTGGTTTTTCTTTGTTCGTTTTCACCGGCTTTTGAAGATTGTCAGCCATTGTTGAAAATGTCGAATTTACGTGTATAGTCATTTTTGTGTAGTTTCGCATTGATTTTTAATTATTCAACATATGTTTATAAATTATCTTGATCACAGTTGATTAGTTGAACGATTCCAGTCAATGGAAATATTTAAAATGTGTGAATAAGTATTTACAAATTGAGTCAACTTCATTAGTAAAAAAACTTAGGTTAGCATTTTAGTTTCGGCGTTTTTACTTTATTCGGCATTTTACCTAATAGTTTATGTGAATACACACATCATGAACAGAAATAATATTAGCTATCGATTTTAAGTAATCAAAAATTGGTTTAATTAAGCCATCGAAAGTTGAGGTTAAACTACACCAAAATGGAAATTCTTTTCAACATTCTAAAGGAAATAAATATCTTTTTTGGGAAAACGATTTACAGAATGAACATTTTATCCTTTTTTGAATTGCATGTTCTATTTATAGGGGGAACAAATTAAATATCGGTATTCTATTGGACAAATATAATTCCTTGCATTTGTTTTCGATTTTTATCGTACTTTAATTTCCTGTATATAATATAAACAATACTTTATGAATCTCCACTTTCTTATCGAAATTAAGTATCTTATAGAATTAACGTTAGAAACTTGGCAAACTTGCATATGGCAAAAAAATATTGCATGATACTCAAAATGTAATTTCATTAAATCTTTTAAAATTTTCGAAAATTTCATATTATGTATGATCTTTTGAAATCCTTTAAAAATTCCTTTACATTTGTAGAAACTCTATTAAATTCCAAGTATTCTTTAAAATTCCTCATACGTATTCCCAAGAAATCTTTTAAAAGCCTTAAAATTCCTGAAAATTGTATTTAATTTTTTGAAATCTTTTAAAATCTTCGATGCGGATTTTGGATACACTGAAAAAAAAGTTCGACAGGGACAGAAAAATGTTTACTTACTGTACAGTAAATAAAATTTTTGTTGTTTCTAAAATAGCTTTGTTTCAACCAAAACTTTTGTCGATTCAGCAAAAGTTTTAATATTCTTTGTTTGGAACAACAAAATTTTTTTAGATGTTGAGTAACCAATCATTTTGGTGTCCCATGGCTGTAGAATGAAAAAAGCTCTTCATTTTACAAAAGAGTTGTTAAAAGTAAACATTTTTCGCTACTTTGATAATCAGTATAATATATTTATAGAGACATTTTATATCTAATTCTAATACTTCTTGAGTAAAATGAAGAAACAGCATTTTGAGAGAATAAAATAAATTATATTTTTCATGAATAATCTTTTTCCAGGACGACAAGATGGATCCGCTTAGTCTTTTCAAGCCAAACCAGACGTTTAAGCGAATTTATATTAAACCGCCAGTGAGTCGAAGATATGTTCCCACAGACATGTCAGCTCTCGATAAAGAATTGGGACTAGATGCAAAAAAGGAAGTTTTTGAGGGGACTGATTACGTCAAACAATATGTCGAAGAAGAAGAAACCAGATTTTTGGAGGTGCGCGTACAACATTCTAGTATTTCAAAAATGATTGTGAATATTAAATTTATTCTTTTGTTCTTCTACTTTCAGGCAGCACACCAAGCACGAATTCTGAATCCAGGTGCAAGGTTTGATGAAGTTTCGCAAGGCACTACATCTGTCTTGAACGATATTGAAAATGAGAAACTTATCCGAATTTATAAAACCTTTAATTTTGCTTATCGCCCGAAAGAGAATCTTACGATATCTACTATGAAAGACAAGATTGTATCCATGATAGATACTAATCCTGTTGTTATAATTCAAGGCCCCACTGGATGTGGAAAAACAACTCAGGTCCCACAATTTTTGCTCGACAACAGCTACAGGAATAAAGTACCCTGTAATATCATCGGTAGGTTGATAAAATTAATTTCTTGTCTGTGAAAAGGGTGGCGATTTGACCGAGAAACTGGAAAATGACCGGGAATTTTCTTCTAATCAAAGTAAAATTCAAATTTTCATTCTCTTAAGTTATCTATATTATTATTAATTTGATTTAAAGTTTAAGAAGTCTAGTCTGACGTTTTTTTTAAATATTATTTGAAGTAAAAATATCAAAAAAAAAGTTCCCAAAATCCAAAATTTTTATTTTATTAGCAGAAATTTTCCGGGCGTTGTTTGAGGTATGAGATTTCATAGAATTTTAAAGAATTTTAAAGAGACTAGAGGTTTGCAAAGGAGTTGAAAAGAATTATCGGCAAGTTTTTTCAAAGATTTCAAGATATTTTAACTGCCTTTAACGAATTTGAAGAGATTTTAAGGTATTTCAAGAAATTTTAATAAATTCTAAGGGATTTTGAAATATTTAAAGCGATTGTAAGGATTACATTATCTTTCTTTTCAGTGACACAGCCCAGAAAAATAGCAGCCATCAGTATTGCTCAACGAGTTAGTAAAGAAAGAAATTGGTCACTAGGATCACTTGTTGGATATCAAGTAGGAATGTGCAATGTTACTTCCGAAAACACAAGATTAACTTACTGCACAACTGGAGTCCTTCTTCGGAAACTAATTCGATCCAAAAACATGCTAGACTACACTCACGTTATTCTTGACGAAGTTCACGAGCGAAATCAAGAAATGGACTTCCTTCTCTTGGTAGTTAGAAAACTGTTGCGTACTAATTCTCGACAAGTTAAAGTAATTCTAATGTCCGCCACGTTCGACGTAGAAAAATTCGCAAGCTACTTTTCTTCTCCTGTCGGAAACCAATTAATTCCGGCACCGATAGTCGATGTGGCCAAAAGAAATCGTTTCAACGTCAACGTATTTTACCTCTGTCAAATGAGTATGCTTTGCAAATTGCCAGAAGTTGTGGATAAGGAACCAAAGGTGTCGATAGACATGATGAATTTCTGTCGAAAAATCATCATTATCCTTGATGATGTTGACAAAAAGAGCGATCAAGACGACGTGAAGCTTGAAGAAGATGCGGAAGATGCGGAAGATGAGGACGATGAAGAGGAATTTAAGCGACACGTGATTCTAATTTTTCTTCCGGGTATTTGGGAAATTGAAGAGATGCATGATATTTTGAAATCCCCTGTCTATGAGAACATGAAGTGGGACATAGTCGTGATGCATTCTACTATAACGAACGAAGAACAGCAAAGGATTTTTGAGAAACCTCCTAAGGGTTATCGTCGGATTATTTTGTCAACTAATATTTCAGAGAGTAGTATCACTGTTCCTGATGTTAAATACGGTTTGTACATTTTATGTTTCGAAGTATGTATTTGTTCAGTTTTTCCGACGGAATTTGAAGGGATTTTATGGAATATTAAGAGATTTCAAAGATTTGGAAAAGCAAATATTTTCTTTATTTAGCACTATTATTTTTAATGCTGGATTTTCGTTCTTACAGTGATTGACTTTTGTTTGACTAAACAACTCGTCACGAATCCCAAAACCAACTTCCAGTCTCTGGAACTTGTCTGGGCGAGCAAAGCCAATTGCGAACAGCGAGCAGGACGAACTGGACGAGTGATGGATGGTAGAGTTTATCGCCTGGTACCGAAACATTTTTACGAGGTAAGATATATTTTTAGGGTTCTGTTAGAAAATTTTAAATTAATTAATGCAGACTTTAAAGATTCTTTTTTAATTACAGAATGTGCTTCCAAAAGAAGGAGATCCAGAAATGTTGCGAGCGCCACTTGAAAACTTGGTGCTGAATGCTAAACTTTTAGATATGGGTGAACCGAAAAGCATCTTGGCTCTTTCTTTAGATCCTCCAGACCTCAGCAATTTGAAACGTACAATCTTACTCCTAAAAGAAGCGGGTGCTTTATACAACAAAACTGATCCATTCAGCGAACACGACGGCGATTTAACTGATCTTGGACAGATAATGGCTCACCTACCGATGGACATTCGAATCTCGAAATTGATTGCTCTTGGTCACGTATTTAGCATCCTTAAAGATTCGATTATTATTGGCTCAAGCATGGCAGTGAAAAGTATATTCAGCAATCCTTTCCAGAGAAAACTGCAAGCTTACAACGCGAAACTTACCTGGGCTGATCGATCCTGTAGTGATTGCATTGCTTCTCTGAATGCTTTCAAGGTAATTTTTTTATCCATTTTCCAGGCTTCCAGCCTTTCCCTTAATCCCTTCTTTCCCCATTAAACAAACATTTTTTTTACTCTAGTTTCAAGAAAATTCACCGTTCTCTCCTTTTTTTTCTCATTTTTAACTTAAATGTGGACTGAATAAACGAAAAAAAAAACCATTTTTGCTTGTACTTGAATGTGAAAGAAAAGGAGAATAAATTATCATAATAATTCCCCAGTTTTGAGATAAATTTGTGCTATGAAGTCTGAATTGAATTTCTTTTTTAATTTCTTTTATACTTCTAATTTATAGGTTTGGCAACAAGAAAAGGCGAATCGTCGAATCACCAATAGTAAAATGGAAAAGAACTGGGCCCAAAGACATTTCATTCAGATAAGAATGTTACGAGAAATTGAACACTTCGCCAAAGAAGTTACTAATAGATTAGAAAATTTGGGAATCGTAGACAGCGTTGGTGAAAATCGAGTCGTCTGGACAGAAACTGAACGAGCATTTGTTCAGAAAGTTGTCATTGCTGGGGCATTTTACCCCAATTACTTTGTGAAAAGTTCAACACGGCGACACATGAACGAGAAGGATGCTGTGAAGCTTGTATCAGGTTTGGATCCTGCGAAAACGGTTTATTTGCAAGGATGGCCTGCGAATCAACCTGGCCCACTTTATGCAAAACGAATCCAAGAAATCTTCAAAGAGTGTAGTCCCTCTTCGGTCGGAAAAATT
This sequence comes from Synergus umbraculus, assembly GCA_900474325.1. Taxonomy (NCBI): domain Eukaryota; kingdom Metazoa; phylum Arthropoda; class Insecta; order Hymenoptera; family Cynipidae; genus Synergus; species Synergus umbraculus. The sequence continues at coordinate 6,686 of UCOK01017686.1, forward strand.
GTCGTTTCTTTCGATAACTCCACTCGCGTCTATGTGCACTTTTGGAATAGCGAAAGGAACCTAACTAAAGAGAATAAATCTCCAGATGTCATCGGAAAAATCTCTTTAGCTGTCTACAGGTAATATTATTTATTTAAACTTGTAATATTTCATTTAGAACTTACTTTAATTGAAGGCCTTACAGACTGATCCCTTCTACTGTACCCTATATTTAGCTGAGGACCATAATGCCCACTATTTTCAAGATTTGCTCCCTAAAGTATCCTATTTTAAAAGTCAACAATGTAAAATATTCTGTACAGTCTTTCTCTTATTCCTATGTTCTCTCATTTTTTAGAGAATTATTTTTTTTTTGTTTAAGAAGTAAACTATTCCGTTAAGAATTCACTTTTTTAGTCAAAAATTGCAAAATTTAGTTTATAATTCATATGTTCTGTTGAGAAGCAAAATATCCTTTTAAAATTCAAGTTTGATTGAAAAGTAAAAAAGGTACCCTATATACCCTATTTTTCCCTCATATTTTTAATTTTATTTTCAGAGCTCTGAAGTTGAAGAAAATGAATATGCCAATAACCCTTCAAGTTTTGGATGATCAGTCAGCTGCCATTGAAGCGAAAAAGATGGACTTAGTTCAAGACAGCAGTCAAACATTCTTCGATCAAAAGCCAAAGTTCTTCGAGCCGAAAAAGAACTTTGGAATCCGACCAGTTTTGCCTGGTCTTGATATCACCATGATTTCCTTCGTCATAACTGAAATCATAACTCCTGGTCATTTTTGGGCCCAAATGGTGGATGATGCGTCACAAAATCAGCTAAAACAAATTTTAAGGATAGTCAACACACAGGAAGGTTTTTTGATTCCTTTAAACTCTCTAGGTCGAGTTGGAACACTCGTATTTGCACCTAACTTGCGAAAAGATACTTATCACAGAGCTGTAATCCAAAGCTATTCGCACGAAAATAATGTCAAATTCGCTGAGGTGTTGTTCGTCGACACTGGAAAAATTGCAACTGTAAAAATGAGTGACCTTCGACAGTTGAGACCATTCACTGAAAACGAGGAGAAGTCGGCTAAAATCTTTAATTTGCCAGCTCAAGCTTTCGAATGTGTTCTCGCTAACATTCGTCCAACTTTTATGTCGAATGTCACCGGTCAGTGGTCACCAGAATCATTCAAAGAATTTACCAAAGTGATTAAATCAGACGAGCTGGGAAGAAAAAGGAACCTCTTCGGCGAAGTATATTCCGTCGTGAACAGCGTCGTGTCGCTGAATTTGATCTGCGTGAGTGGAGTAGAAAAAAATTTGACTAAGTTGGACATGAACGATCACCTCATCAAACTGAGATATGCAGAACATGTAGAGGAAGATTATCTTTCGCGTTCTAATCATGAACTACGTAAGCAAGCTAATGACATGAGTACGGAACAGAAACTAGTTTATGAAGAGGCTCAATACGATCAGTATTTCTTGTCAGACTTTTATCCAGAAGCTCCGCCTCTTGAAGCATGTCATAGAACTATTACTTTAAGAGGACCCTTTTCTCCTTTGGAAGTTGATTTGATGCATCTCTCTTGCGCAGGAGCTGCTAAAAGGGTATTTATTAGTTTTATTTTTAATTGATGTTGAAAATCTCTTTTTCGTGAAAAAATTACCTTACTTTTCCTGAAGGAAGTTATGTAATCTGATTTATTTTATTGTTCAAGATAAACGTGGAAGGGAACTCGGTGAACTCTGTATTATTGGACACAACACCAGATGATCCTCATGACCGACTTTTGGTAGCCGGATCTGTGCATGAATCTCCAAGTGGGAATAACTTGACCCTACGAGAAACGACTCTAATGCCAAATCTTCCTGGATTGACAGCAATTCTTGCTTTGCTTTTTGCACCGCGAATAGAATTAAGACGCAATTCTACCGGAAGTTACTACACGGGCGCCTTATGTGGCTTAGGAGCACTTCCTGACAAGAAAGTATCTCTATTTGCAGAGCACGATATGGAAATTAAATTCGATGTCGAGATCACAATTGATGATTTGCTAACCGTAAGTTAACTTCAGAATTCAATTTCTTCATTTTACTCAACTAATATTATAATTAGTTTGAAAATGGAAGTGTGGCTATAGAGCGAAAAAATGTTGAATTTTAATAATTTTTGCGTAAAACGAACATTTCGAAATAGAACTGAAAATTCAATTAATTTCATTTTTTTCAAAAATACTAAATGTAGATATTTTTTCGCTCTGTACACATATTTATATTTCAGAAATAAGTACCACTACAGAAGAAAAAAATGTCTCATTCTATTATAATAATTGTTAAATAAACTGGAGAAATTTAATTCGAAGGCTAGCGCTTAAAATACTATAATTTTTATTTTATAATTATGAATTCTCTAGATAAACAAACTGCGACATTGGATTAATATGGGTCTGCACGTCGATTTAGAGAAAAACGACGTTAATCAACAAAGAATGACTGCGACAATTAATTGCCAGACTCGCATAAAAGAATTACTTTTCACTTTAATGGAGAAACAGCGAATTGACCAAGATCCGGAGCTGATTCTTCGCTTCAACCAGTGGCATCTCTACAGTGAAAATGACTTCCTTCAGCCCGGAAAGTTTGCTTTAGCTAAGGAATATATTTATCCATTACATTATGCTCTCGAATTAACTGAAAGAAACGAAAGATATGAGCAAATGTTGGCACACGTCGCAGAATTACGAGAACTCGCAAGAGCGTAAGTGAATAATTTGATAAAATCATGTATTGTACAATTTTCACAGAATAAATCTAATGGATAATTATTTCAATTGCAGGGACACGAGAAATCAACGACTTATCGAAACCACTTGCCAACTCTGTAACGAGGAAATATGCGGAGTGTTCGAATTACGAAACCATTTGTTTACACTCAAACATCGAACAAAGCAAGAGGAATTAGGAATTAATTAAGAAAACGTAACGTCTTAATCCTACGTTTTCCTATATTTACTTTCCACTTCAGTCATAGTGTATTAATAATTCGACAGTGCAATGTTGAATTTTATTTTCTACGAGTAGTACGTCATTACTTATTCATCATTAAGGATTTGATTAACAATTTTTCTAAGATTTTGACATGGATATGTGAATAATTACCTGTTTCATATGATTACGTACGTGTTCCATGTCGTTAACTAAGGTTTATTTCACCTAAGCAGAAGATCTTCTAAAAGTAGATTAAGAGTTTCAGTTCTTTATTTTTATAAATTAATCTTTTCATCGAAATATTTCTTTATTTTCTTAACATGCTCTTGATGTGATAAACGGTGAATAGAATTTTTATTACTGAACATAGTTTCCTATAATTAAGATGACTACAGAATGTTTGTGAAAAATTACTTTAACGTTTATTTTTATTTTTTACAAACGAGAAGCAAAAAAAATTGAAGGTGTGTGAACCATAGCGTGAAAAGTATTAATAAAAATTATTACTTTATTTGTTATTCTATGTGTTTATTCTAACCTCTTCCAATTTTATTACATACTTGTTATAATTAAGAATATGTATAGTAAATTATCATAGTAAATTATCATATAATAAATTTATCATCCCTCCCGCTGAAGATATCGAGTGCCTGGTTGGGTATAAAGTAATCGGGTTGGTACATTTGACCCGGAAACGCTAACATAAGTTCCTGGAGGTGGTGGAGGTGCTGTGTAAGCACCAGGAGGGGGTTGAGGCGCTCTTACCGGATATCCCGATGTAATTCCTCCCGTTTTTGCTCCCTGAAAATTTGTATAAGTATTTGTAGATTGGAATTAAAAATTTTAATCTGTTTTTTTTTTCTTTAGGAATCTTGCTACCTTTTTTTCTATTTCTTAAAAGCTTGCGAAATTCTTGAAAAATTTATAAATTTTGTGGAAATCTTCAGAAATCTGTTATTGCTTTTTTAAAAACTTCTAAATAACTCACTAATGTCATAATGATTTTGGATTAAATAAAGGTAAAAACCTGAGGGGGTTGCTGAATCGGAATCGCTCCTCCATGAACAGTAACGTGACTAGGCGGCCTAGCGTAAAATTTATCTTGCATAATAGACTGCAGAGTAATATATTCTGAAAAAAATGTTAATAAAGATTATTAAATTTTCCAATACGTAGATTAAATAAGATGTAATAAAGTCTAAAATTACCAGCTTCAGGTTCTCTAGAAGGCTGAGAATTGGGAGCAGAATAGCTATAGACTCCCTGACCACCTTGTGTGGAATAAAAACTCGATGGAGGATACTGATTGTTCTCTATAAAAATAAAACAGAATTGAATTAATATAATCTATCACATTGAAATAATTTTATTCTTCGGTTCTAAAAAGTGTACTCACTATTCCAAAGAACTGCTCGATTATCGCCTGACCTTCTGGCATCTGCTTCTGATTCTGTAAAAGAATTAATTAAAATTAAAAGAGGCTTCATTCCTCAAAGTGATTTAAAAAAAAACAATAAACTTACTTGGAATGGGGTTTTTATAATTTTGAATGGGCGCTGTTGCATAAACATAGGGTCCATAAGCTTGCGCTGGAGGTGAAGGGCTGCGTGTTCTTTTAAGCTAAAGGAAAATACCATTATTTATATGTAGAAAAAATCTTGTAGCATAATGAAAAATTATTTTCTCTTATAAACATATATTTACCGTTGTGGGAATTTGTCCAGGTAGAGTGCTCAGGATTTTATAAAGAGGATGATGACTTGATACCATCGGTCCATTGAAAACAGGATCTCGAAGGCTTCTACATATACCACCACCAGCTGTTCCTGGATCTCTGTAGCCTCCAGCAGTGGACATTATTTCAGGACAGGGACTGTTTTTAAAAGTTTTACAGATTTGAAAATATTCAGATCAGACAACTGATACATGGCCTTAACATAGAATAAAAATAAAAAAGTACTTTGTTTCCTTGATAAGTCTCCTCCGGTTGTCATCTTCATTAAGAACCTTTTTTAACTGCAAAAATAACTGATGTTTTTCGTCCTTTAAGGAAGAAAGTTCCATTTCTAAATTAGAAATTTGATCCCTAGTTTCTCCAAGAGTCATGACATCTTGTTTCTGTTGGCGTTCTCGTTCCTTCCTTTGACGTTCCTCTTCCGCATCAGCTTCCTGCTCTATTTTCAAAATAATTAGTTGACTTTTTACCAAAGAAAATGAAACTCTGTAATGAATGCATATTTTTTGCTACAACTAGGCGATTTACCTCCGTTTCGTACGTACGATGGTAAATGGTTAAGTTTTAACAAAAAATATTTATGTACTATTATGAGCGTACTAAGTTGTGATTAAATTTTTGAGTTAGTTATCCAAAAAGTTTCAGATTCTATTACAGTTAAGGGCGTTGGACCCAAGTGTTAAGCTCAAAATTCAATTCTCCATTTTACTCAACGAAAATTATAGATAAATATTTTTTCGCTCTGTAGCGCTAATCTTTTTCCAAATATAAGACTGCCTAGAGAGCGAAAAATATTTAATTTCGATACTTTTTGCATAAAACGAAGAATTCAAAATCTAACTTCAAAATTCAATATTTTCATTTTACATAAAAAATATTTGAATTAGATATTTTCTCACTCTGTGTGCATAATTCTAGTGAAAAATTGATTAATTCTATATAGGGAAAAAATGGTAAATTTAATATTTGTTAAGTAAAATGAAGAAAATATAATTTATATATTGTATGATTATACCGATTGTATCTAAAAAATACCTTCTTTTTTACGCTGTCTTAGATGAAGAATGTGATTTCTCAAATTATCGAATATTTGTTCACTGCGTTGAGGATTTTCTGCGACGGCTGCCGGCATTTTTTCCTTGATTTTTACTCCTTGTGACAGAATGGTAAGTGCAACAAATGTTTGTTCGCTGCTTTCTTTAGACTTTAATCTTAAAATTAAGATTGATTAAATTAAAGTAAAAGATAAATTAAGATCAATTAAATTAGGCTCTATTGTAACAATTATAAGAATTGATATTCTTTTTACCAATTATGACAGGACTTTTAACTGCATCATTCCAATAAAAAACAAAAACACTGACGACCATTTTCGTGTTTGATGACCAACATGTACTATCTGCGCATGCGCAGTTGAAAAATCTTTGAATGGTTGTCAATTAGGCCATCAGGTTATCATTGCATTTATGTATAGTATATATATGTATGTATATACATTGTACACACTTGCACAGAACTTAAAAGCAATTCATTTGCAATTTTTTCAATTATGTACCTATTGTTTAAAATAAATAGAACACTATGTACAGTTTGTAATTTTACAGTTATTGAGTAGAACAAGTTATACATTTCTATAATAGGGATGAGGATAACTTTACCTAATATATAATAATTAATTACACCCTGGATTTAATAATATCAATATTTATTTATTAAAACGGTTTACAATATAGGCTTCCTTCGGTCACTAAATGATTCACAATATTTACGTTTAAAAGAAGATCTGATTTGATGCGTTGTTTGGAAGTCGATATTCAATATAGATATCTGTCTTGGTTCAGTCCTTCAGTCGTCCCTTTAAAGAAAAAGATTCATGAAAAAAGGAGTAACAGGGAAACATATTAGAGAATTATAGAGATAAGTTTGTAAGCTTACCAAAAATCTGGGTGTTCATGTCTCGCTTCAAAACTTGGGTTGTTCCGATAATCAGCTTGGTGTTGGCGATGGATTCTGTGGAAGTTCAGCGAAGTCAAGTCAAGAGACTTAAAAGATTTTTCTTGAACACTTGAACTTCGAGAGTGATTATGTGCTTGGTACGGTGTTAGAGTGTCGATCATCTTCTTATAATTGGTGGAGAGTTACTTATTTATTTCTTTTTTTTTGTCTGACACTCTAACTTCAACTGATTTCTTTGATGTGCAACTGCGATATTTATTCGCGTGCTTATAATCATGATTATTTCAGATTTTAGGAAGAAACAACAATGGTTATCACTCAACGAAAAGTATGATAAAAATTGAAATCACATATATGCGGAGAAGATTGCAAAGCGCATAGATTGAATGCCGAAATCAAAATCAATCAAAATGGACGAAATTATAGAAAAAAGCATAACATCAAAGATTAGAATCTTATTGAAATCAGGGTTGGGTCGTCATGTTTACAATACAAAACAGAGGATGGCATCGTGAGGGGTGGTCAGTTACGCTTGGCAATATTGTAGGTAGGTATTGATTGGTCCATAGTTTCAGTTGGCCATAATCTCAATTGGCCACAACTTGTCCTTACTATTCCTCCGTGGTTTCTGCTTTACGCCGACGTTTTCTGCCGACATGGGACGGCATCTTAAGTGGGAGGTTTTCTACGTAAAATACGTAATGTGAATTTGGTGTTTAGCTGACGTAATACATGTACGTAAATGACGTAAAACCCCTCATACACGTAATTTACCATTTTTATAGTGTATTGCAATTTTCAAGTGAATGCGTTAAGCAATTTATGATAAAAATGACGATCTATTTCTGTTAATATTTTCTTTTTGTTAATAAACTTGTTGAATTAAAAAGCAGTTATATTTATTATAATAAATGAAAACTTCTCATTCAAAAAATAAAAACGCTATAGAGCGAAAAATGTCTAATTATAATATTTTTATAATAAAACGAGGAAATAAAAAGATTGAAAACTTGGATTCATCGCCCCATTTTTGTAAAAGCAACTTTATTTCACAATTTTAAATTAACTAATAAAAAATACATTTTTACAAATTGATAGATAAGGTAAATGCACCAATAATCGTCACTGCTTTAGTTATCGTCAAATGGCGAAATATTTTCCATAAAATAAATAACTAAAGCATATGTATTATTTGAATTTTAATCATGAATATAAATTAATTTTAATTAAATATCATACTAAGCAAAGCAAATAAAATTTTTAAACTCTGATCACTTCAATAATTTACGAAAATCAGAATCGTGTTTAACATTTGAAATCTTTCATTTTGCTTAAGGTGACGATTACTGATACACTTACCTTAATAAATTAAAATCCTAGAGGGTTGAAGCATCTATACAACTTGGATTCATATACGTGATTTCTTTGGGAAAATGGTCCATAATAATAAATTTTTTTTCGTTCGGTTGACTCAAGGTATCCAAAAAACCAAACCAGTAAATTACTAATCCCGGTCCAAAGCGATTCCAATAACTTAAAAATTGCTCCTTGATATACCTATCGTGTATATCTTTATTTCCAAATCTAGCTTTAGATTCTATCCAATTAATAACGTAACCGTTAATCGCTATCGGGACTTCGAGTTTAACATCTGGAGTTTTATCATATCCTCTGGTTCTGAGTTGCTCTTCATCGCGGAAAGGTATATTTCGCTCTTTTAAATAACACTGAAGCTTCACTTCATATTCCAGACCGACTGACAATGCGACTGAATCAGCAATTGGTCCATATTGATCATCATATAGAACACACTGTAAAAATACACATCAATTATTAAATATTTAATTATTATTCAATTCAATATTCATTATTAAATATTTAAAATATAAATTATATAAAAATTACCAGATATATTTCATAACTCAAATCCTTTTCTTCGATCAGAGTTGTATCTTTGAGATATTTACTTATGACAGGCCGAGAACCTGAAAGATTAATTTAATTTTTATTATAGGGCTATTACAGATTAATCAAATTAAAAAAACTTTATTCTATATTTGCTGAAAATAAAACTTACTATTTTCTCCTTTTTCGGTTAAGTGCTTTTCCATTATATGCCGAGCTAATAAAGCCGGAGGCGCATTAATTTCCTTAGCAATATTCAAAAGAATTCCTTTAGGTTTTCCAGATTGAAGATCTTTCAAATACCTACAATTTTAGATCAATAATTAGAATGCTTCTGCTTCGTAATAGAAGCTTGTGTATAGAAATTAAATCTCCCCGTTTTCTCCACAATTATTTTAGAATCAGGTATCTTTTTATTCTTTAGACCTATTGTTGTTTGAAACAAAAATGTGTGTATAAAGCGAAAAAAGATTTACTTTTAATAGAGTTCGAAACATAAACCCACAAAGCTCAATATTGAAATTATACCTTTTTTCGCTCTATACGCATACTTATTTTTCAAAAATGAGTTGGTCTACATAGTGAAAAAAAATCGAATTATAATATTTGTTTAGCAAAATCACGAATTCTAATTCTTGATGTTGAATAATTGGATAAATTCAGAGAATATGTACCTGTTGTAATAATTTTTGTGTGGCGCAAACAGTTTTCCATGGGTACGCTTCATTCTCATCTGCATTTCTAACGCCAAAATACTGTAAAGGGCGTATTTGTTCACACTAGACAAAATAATGCAAATTATTTTACAGCTAATTAATGTAGATTAATGCTTATATATAATATTTTTAATTGTAAACAAAAAATAATACACTTACTTGTTGTATTTTTCGATTAGCATTTTGGCACAATCTTTTGACAATCCTTGATATCGTTTAATTGTTTTCACTATATCCTCATATTCTTCTGGCGTCATTTTTTTAATTCTAAAGGAAAATTTACTGAGTTTTAAAATAAAATCACTGTTAAATGCTGTAAAGCAGCTCACCCAGTTCGAATAAAATAAACTCTGAGTCTGAGGCGCGTCTGAGCGTTGTTAATTGTTTGGCTTTCGGTGTATCGTGTTATTGTGTATATATATATAGCATATATATGCGCATGCGCTCAAAATTCACCAGATTGGTCATATTTCGCGGGAATTTTTGAAACGCTAAAAATACAATATCAATTTCTTTTATTAAATAATTATAATTTAATGAATAAAAATATTGATTAGGTCATTAATTAAAATTTTATGCAAAAATATTTAAAACAATTGTAAAATTAGAAGTAATATTTTTCATAATATACGAAAAATCATAAAATCGCAAGAACTATTATATAAATACTTTAATTAATGATCTAATTGATATTTTTATTTACTAAAATACAAATTTATTCATAAAAATTTTAATTGCATTTTTAGCATTTCAAAAATTCTCTTGAAATATGACCAATAAGGTGAATTGTGCCTCGCATGCGCGTTACAAGAAAGACAAATTTATTGAGGGCACTGGGTGGGGGGAGTGGCGGGGTCTTGAGGAGCAAGAATTTAATTTACAGTTACCTTTGTTGACGTACGATTTTCTCGCAAGGATTAAGGATCGGTGATTATTTTAAAGTTCTGCTCTAAAAGTAACTTATAATGAAAGAACTCTAATATTAAATTTGATTTAAAAAGGTACAATTATTGGGAATTTAAACTTTATTCTAATTTTCCAAATTTTATTATATGTATACTTTCACTTTAAATGTGTAACCTTTATCAAAATGCACCTAATAATAATTATTTTTTCCAGGAATGCTGCCTTTTTTTAAATATCGCAAATATCTCCATAACGTTGGAATTTAATAAAGAATAAAATGTCAAGCAAAGCCGATAAGGAAATTAAAAATGCAGGATCCAAACAGATGTCGTATAAAGAGGAAGAAAAAAAAGATACAGAAAATTTGTAAGTTTTAAAATTATTAAAAAATTATTAAAAAGATAAAACTTGTTAAATCTATTTACAATTACAAAATTTGCTAATTGTTTTAGAAATTGGTGGCTTTTCTTTATTATTATTGTCGTCCTGGCTGCTGGTACCAGATTTTATAAAGTAACTGAGCCACAACATGTTTGGTAAGTTTAAAAATTGATAAATATATAAGGGCTTTAGATCAGAGATTTTTAATTTTCTGTTTGACCCAAAAAGTATTCAGATAAGGCATCTTCTCGCTCTAGACGCTCAATTCTAATTGAAAAGTCGGTATCGTTAACGACTTTTCAATTTTTGTTGATTAAAATGAAGAGACGGATTAATGGATAATTTATTAACAATTTTTTTACAGTTGGGATGAAACTCATTTTGGAAAAATGGGCAGTTGGTATATAAACAGAACATTTTTCTTTGACGTTCATCCTCCTCTTGGCAAGGTAATAAAACTAATAGTTAAAAAGATATATTTCCAAACCGAGTTTTATATAATAAACTAGCAGAAATTTAACCGTCGTTACCCAGGAGTTTTAGAGCTTTCAAATTACTTTAAGGATTTTACAAGTATTTTATATGAGGATTTTATAAGTATCAGAACAAACTGTTTAAAATCATGATTTCTTTTTTTAAAGATGCTGATAGCTCTCTCTGGTTATTTAACCGGATACGATGGTAAATTTCCTTTTGAAAAACCTGGTGATAAATACGAAAACGTCAACTACGTAGGCATGAGAGTGGTAAATATATTTTTCAAATATTTATAAACTTTCAGATTGTAAAAGACAATATTTAAAATTAATTTAATTAAAGTCTTATTTTAAGACTTTAAAAAAATAGTTTTCGTGAATGATCATAAGAAATAAATTTGTTTCAGTTTTGCACATTTTTGGGAGCAACGATAGTTCCTCTCTCATTCCTCATAGTTTGGGATCTGACAAAATCTTTACGAGCTGCTACCATTTCTGGTTTACTAGTCCTATTTGGTAATATTTCTCTGCAAAATATTCTCTTAAAGATGTTGGACCCAAGTTCTATCTTCAAAATTCAATTTCCTCACTTTATTCAACAAATATCAGAAATATGTATCTTTTCAATCTACAGCCGCACTTTTTTTAAAAATAGAAGTATGCCCACAAAGCGAAAAAATATTTAATTTTTATAATTGTTACTCAAAACGATGAATTTAAAATTTGATCTTAAAATTCAATCTTTTCATTTTATAAGAAAAGGATTAAAACTAGATTTTTTTTTGCTCTGTATACATAATTATATTTAAAAAACGAGAACCGCTACAAAGAGAAAAAATATCTAATTATAATATTTGTTAAGTAAATTGAAGAATGCCAATCTCAAAAATTCGCACTCTTCATTTTACTTAATAAATAATAGAATGGAATATTTTTTCCCCTACACTCAAAATTCGGAATGAAAAATTAGTACCACTACAGTGATAAAAAATATCTAGATACAATATTTGTTAAGTGAACTGTAGAAATAAAATTTCGGTGTTAGAACTTGGACTTATAATATATAGATATGGAAGTTGTAAAGAATTATTTTATTTCAGATATTGGCCTATTAACACTGAATCAGTACATTCTCTTGGATCCAATCCTTTTATGTTTTATGATGTGTGCAACTTGGGGAATGGCACGTATCGGATCCTTTCAAGATCGAGCATTTAGCTTTGCTTGGTGGGGTTGGCTCACATTTACAGGAGTTTCTCTTGCTTGTACCATAAGTGTAAAATTCGTTGGACTCTTCGTTGTTCTTCTGGTTGGATTTTACACCATCCACGAACTTTGGCGAGAACTGGGAAATTTAAATGAACCTGTAGTACGTAAACCTTCAAGTTACATATATTATCATTGATTGGAATTTTTTTTCTTCTATAGTAGTACTCACTTTTTAAATAGCAGTGTATGTACAGAGCAAGCAAATTTTTAATTATAATATTTTTTATGTAAAATGATATGTAGGAATTTTGAGCCTAGCACTTTTTTCTTAATAAATATTATAGCTCGAGATTGTTTTGCTCATACTTCTAGTTCACAAAAGAGTACCATTGTAGAGTAAAAAATATTTAATTTTAATATTCGTAGAGTAAAATGAAAATAATTGAGCCAAACACTAACTATATTATTTACTTTTTAGACCAACGTTGGAAAACATTTATTGGCGAGATGTTTTTGCTTGATCATACTCCCAATTTTACTTTACATGTCCTTCTTCTACATTCACTTAAATATTCTTAACAAGAGGTATATTAAATATATAATTACATTATATTTACTAATTCTAGGCGGTAAAATTTTTGTATAATTATGTAATTAAAATTTTTAAATATCTTCAGTGGAAGCGGAGACGGATTTTATAGTTCGGAATTTCAATCACTGCTCAAAGGAAATTCTCTTAACAATGCTACAATGCCTCGGCAATTGGCTTATGGAGCTACGATAACTTTAAAAAATCACAGAACTGGAGGTGGATATTTGCACTCGCATTGGCACATTTATCCAGATGGAGTTGGAGTTCGACAACAACAGGTGTTTATACATTTTTATTATAATATGAGAATCATCAGAATAATATAGAATTATGTGTACAGAGTGAAAAAATATCCATATGTTTAGCTTAAATCGAAGAGTTTGAAATCTAAACTTAAAATTCCATGTTTTTATTTGACAAAAAAAAAGGATTAAAATAATATGCATATTTCTATTTATCAAGTGAATAGCGTTACAATCCGAAAAAATATATAATTATAATATTTAATGAGTAAAATGAGAAAATCGACTGTTGAGGTTTTAAAATTTCTTTAATGAATTATTTAGCTATTTGAATTTCTAGATTACGACTTATTCTCACAAAGATGACAATAATTTATGGTTGGTGAAGAAATTCGATACAGAAGAAATACCAGAGAATCCAGTTTTAGTCAAGCACGGCGATTTAATTCGTTTGGAACACGTTGTTACTCGAAGAAATTTACATTCTCATAAGGAAATTGCTCCTATTTCTAAAAAACATTATCAAGTCACTGGTTACGGAGAGGTAATTAGAACAAGATATTTATCTAATTGTAAATAAATATTATATTTAAAATCTGATATACATTTTTTAACTTCACAGAATGGAACAGGAGATGCAAATGATGTCTGGAAGGTTTTAATCGATCATGGAAAAGAAGGAGACATTATTGAAACTGTAACGAGTAAATTAAAATTTGTTCATTATCTACACCACTGCGCTTTAACTTGCAGCGGAAAAACTTTACCAAAATGGTCAGTTCTCGATAGTTCGAATATTAACCGACCTCTCTTTGAATTTTTTTTAAGGGTGTTAAACAAATATTATAATTAAATATTTTTTGAAGATAAATTTCAAATTCTTCATTTTGTTCAAACAATTTTTAAATTCGACATTTTTTCGCTCTATACTCATAATTCTGTTTAAAAATTGAGTACCGATACAGAGCGAAAAATAATCTAATTATAATATTTGTGGATTAAAATGAGGAAATCGAATTTTGAAGTTAGAACATGGTTTCATCATTTTTAAGTTTGATAAAATTTACAGGGCATTTAATCAACAAGAGGTATCTTGCAATCCGAACATGAGGGACAAAAATGCCTTGTGGAATATTGAAGATAATAATTACTCTAAACGTAAGTACTCTAATCTGTATAAGTACTCTATTCGGTTGTTTTTTATAAATTCTGAATACTAAATTTTTATTCGACTATTTTTTGCAGTACCGAATGTAAGTTTTCAACTCTACGCACCAGGATTTTTGAAAAGATTTCTCGAATCTCATGCTGTCATGTTACAAGGAAATTCGGATCTAAAAGTCAAAGAAGGAGAAATTTCTTCGAAACCTTGGCACTGGCCAATTAATTACAGAGTAAGTGTTTATTTTTCTGCAGACCTAACTTATTTAAAATCAAGCAAGCGACGATTATTTTTTCGATTTGTAAATTATTCCGTTGAAAATTAATTTTTTTATTGATAAGTAAACTATTCGGTTGAAGTAGCCAAATACCTATGATAGCTAATATTTCTGTTAATTAAATTACATACTGATTCTTTTTAATTTTTTCCAGGGTCAATTTTTTTCTGGAAATGAGCAGAGGATTTATCTGCTTGGAAATCCAGTGATTTGGTGGGGAAATTTAGTCTTTCTTGCTATATTTATTCTTCTCTTCATACATGCCGCTGTAAGAGAACAACGTGGTTCTGCTGAAAGTTCTTCGGCTATAGAGCAAAGGAGAAAACTCATGAATGCAGGAAGTTGGCTTTTTATTGGATGGTTACTTCATTATGCTCCCTTTTGGGCTATGACTCGCATTTTATATTTTCATCACTACTTCCCAGCACTACTTTTTAATTCAATGCTGACTGCTATCACCTTGGATCACATCGCTGAAAGCGTCTTGACTTTCCTCCCAAACAGGACAGGAAAAACTCTTTATCACATATTCACAGCCTGTTTTCTTTCGACTATTGCTTATAGGTAAGAATATTTGTCAAACTAAGAATTTTACCTTTTTTAGAATATTTACAAAAACTTATTCTTTTTTTTTTTAATTAGCTTCTACCTATTTTCGCCACTAGCCTATGGTATGGAAGGACCTTCCGCGATTGATCCCAAAAGTTCAATGCATTCATTACGTTGGATGGACACTTGGGAATTTTAATTATGTTCGACCCAATTAAGTGATTGTGTTGACCCAAATAATTCTACGATTGTTAAAATCTTTTTTTACGTTTGATATTTAATTAAGGATTTCTAATTTTATAGAAATGAAGGAGAAAAATAAAACAAAGTTGTTTAGTAACTTTAAATAATATTTAGATTAGCGCATGATTTTACGTAAATTAGTTTCAAAAATCTAAAGTTTTAGTCTATATTTGAACCACTCAAATTTCTAGTCCTACGTAAAGATTTACTATACAATACACGTGTAGCACTTCACGCTCAATATAAAGCATGTGTATATAGCAGATGTGATTTTAAATTCCAGGAAAGGAAAGTCTCCAATTCCTATGAAATTTCACTCCTTAAGGGTGTTGGAGCCAAGTTCTAATCTAAAAATTCAATTTCTTCATTTTACTCAATAAATATTAAATTTTGAATTTTTTCCCTCTGTAGAATTAATCAATGTTTAACTAGAATTATGTGTACAGAGCGAGAAAATATCTAATTCAAATATTTTTTAAATAAAATGAAAATATTTAATTTTTAGTTAGATTTTGAATTCTTCATTTTGTGCAAAAACTATCGAAATTAAATATTTTTTAGCTCTGTACACAGTCTTATATTTGAAAAAAGATAAGTGCTACAGAGTGAAAAAATATTTATCTATAATTTTCGTTGAGTAAAATGGAGAATGGAATTGACGCCCTTAAAGCCCTAAAAATCATGATTTATATTATAATTTACTTATAAATTATAAACTTGTAAAAAAAGACTACCCTATCTTTTTGAATTGATTTATATATTTCTAATGGATTATTACAATTGCAAATTTAAAGTATTTAATTGCATTTAGAAATTTTTTTTTCTAATCTTCAAAATCTCAGTTTACATGAATATTTGTGAGAAATTTATTATCTATAATAGCCGGGTATAGCTATCAATAATATGTGGGAGGCCACAGTGATGCCCAACCTACTTCAGTAGCAATTGTGAACAACTGCAGCTTGACTTATCGTCGGGAATAGGGGATTGGAATATCCGGCCGAAAAAGGACAGATTCATTCATGATTCATTGGTCAGTGCTCACTCACAGTAAATAAGATTCGTGCGTGGGTGAAACTTTAATCTAGACACCGCTGTCAAGCACTGAACTCAATTTGAAAGATAATATTTTCTACAGTTCCTATATATCAAATGAATTCAGCGAGTATAAAGAGGATCAATAAAGTAACGGTTTGAGCGTTGCTATTTCACTGACAACCACGTGGTACGTTAAGATTCTATATGTATCTTATATTTTCACATTCTCATGTTTTATTGGGGATGCAGTTGTATTTTTTTTAACTCTCTTTAGCATCTTTCAACTAAAATTAATATTTCTCAAGCTAGAAAATTTTAGGGTGAATATTATCAAAATTATAAAATAGTAAAGAAAATAAGATTAATTTTGTAGTACATATATTTTATTTTGTTATCTTTTGAATTGCAACTCGTATTATCGGAAATTCCGATTAACACTTATAATCTAATTAGTCATTGTTAGTCATCACTTATTAATTTTTTTTACCTATTTTTGAAATTTTTGACCTTTTTACCTTTTTATTAGTAATTATTTATGATTAATTATAAGTGGGTTTTTAATGACAAATAATATATATAATTCTTGATCGTTTTTTAGGTTTCCAGTGGATAATATTCTGTTATGTGTCGCCTCTTGGAAGCGATAATATGCAAAAAGGAGAGCTAGTCCTTTTGCTATGGAGTCTTTTGATTCACAAAGTATTTTCTGGAGAGCCGGTAAGAATCGCCCAACGACCTGCAAATCAACTGACAGATTTTTACGCTTATCGTCACATTTCAATTCTACACTTCAAAGTCCCCGAAAATGTCGCCTCAGCAACTTTCAAGTAAGAATATTGATACATATTTTATTCTAATTTAATTTTTAAGGGTGTCGGATCCAACTTCTAATATCTAAATGCAAACTCTTCATTTAACTTAGCGAACAAGAGTAGCGAAAAAATATCTAGTTATAGTACAAAATTTTGAGGATAGATTTTGAATTCCTCGTTTTGTGAAAAATTTATTACAATTAAACATTTTTTCGCTCTATAGCGCCTTTTTAATTTGGAAAAGGAGTGGGTGTACAGAACGATAATATATTTAATTCTAATATTTGTCAAGTAAAATGAAGAAATTGAATTTATATTTATTTAAATCTTACAAATTTGATAGATTCGTCGTCAAGGAGGACAAAGTCAGTGGCATTGGAAGTTGTTCACCAAGGGATGTTACCATCCACCTAAAATACGGTAGCATTCCTTTCGTTCAACCAGACGGCGCAAAAATTGGTACGAAAATATTAAAAGAAAGAAGACGTCATTTTAGTCTGGAAGTTTCAAGCAACGGTGATGAAAACCTTGCGCAAATTAACGCTCCACCTCCTGGTGATTGGTACGCGATCGCATTTCGCTCTTGGTCAGATCCTAACAATGGCAAAATTACCCAACAAGGTCAGAAGCTGAATCTCATTTTCTTTCTTCATTTAAAGGTGTTCGAGCCAAGTTCTAATCTAACAATTCGATTTCCTTATTTTACTTAACAAATATTAACATTAGAATTTTTTCCCTCTATAGAATTAATCAATTTTTAACTAGAATTATGCGCACAGAGCGAGAAAATATCGAATTAAAATATTTTTTAAGTAAAATGAAAATATTGTATTTTGAAGTCAGATTTTGAATTTTTCGTTTTATGCAAAAAGTAAATATTTTTTCGCTCTGTGCGCAGTCTTATATTTGAAAAAAGATTTACGTTATAGAGCGAAAAATTATTTATCTATAATTTTCATTGAGTAAAATGGAGAATTGAATTTTGAGCTTAACACTTGGGTTCAAGTTCCAACTTTAAAATTCAATTTATACGATTTCTACATTCTACTCAACAAATATTATAATTAGATAATTTTTCGCAAAAAAATATCTAATTATAATATTTTTTGATAAAAATGAGGAAATCGAATTTTGAGATTAGAACTTGGTTCCAACATCCTTAATTTCCCTTACAGAAATTTAATTTACTTTTATTTTAGGTATCGGTGTTTCCTGTGATACAGTACTTCATGCTGATCTATTAATTGAGTTTCCTGATACTTTACTGACCTTCGTAGACTTAAAAAAAAATATTTCGATTCATCTCACTGAGAAAAATGACACTGCTGTGATTCAATTTCCAATTTTCGGGGAGTCAGAACAGATGTTTCTTGACCTGAAATCATCTTGTGGTTCAGATTGTATCGTCTCTGCTCATGTAACTGCCAGGTAAATTATTTCTTAATATATAATTATTTTATTATTATTTATATTATAATTATAATTATAATTATTTTCGTACAATACCTGTTCAGAAGTCCCAAATAAAAGTTGAAATTTCACTTTCTTTGATGAGAATTTAAATATTTAGCTAAAACTACATTTTTTAAATTGAAACTACTTGATAATATATTTTTTTGAGAAATTACACAGATTTTTTTTATAATTTCAAATAAATACAAAAAAACTGGAATATCTTATTTAGGTCTAAAATAATTATTAGAAAATCTTGATTTAATTTTCTTCTTACAAATAGGAAACACTTGGCGAGCACCGCAACCAACAGTTCGGAAACGAGGTTGCTATTCAGCCCATACGATAAGGATCTTCATTATGTGACTCTTCGCCTTCTAACCGGAAATGAGACAAACATTTCCTTGACTTTGACTGAAGGTTCCTCGTTATTAGGGAATCTAAGTTACGTAAGCCTCGTCAGAAAATCACTGCCGGATTTTTTTGTTTTTGACTACGAACATCTTCGAGAAAATAAGAATAAAGCTGCGCCAATGAATCTTACTTCAGGAATTCTGTCCATTTTTAAATTTGAGGTCGATCCCATCTACGATATTGGCGGGACTTTATCTATTGGCCTCAAAGTTGCTGAGAATGAGGCTGAGGAGAAGAAAATTCTTCTCGTTGGATGCATTTCTTTAGGTTCTTTTCAATTTAATTTTTGTTTAATTTTTCTTTTCAATTTAATTTTTCAATTTTTTACTAATTAACTCATTTTTTTTTAATTCAGGTTACATTTCCAATATTACGCCGGGTGCTGGTTGTATTCGAGAGGAAAAGACGACCTTGCCAGATATTATTACTAACAAAACGAGTCCATCCTTTATTCACGTGCCTTACCCTGAGCCAGGAGTTTGGTATTTGAGCGTGAAAGCTTTTGAGGTCGAAGAAAAATGTTCCTGTGCTGAGAATTGTACCAAATTTGCTTGTGAAAACTGTGATTGTATTCAAGAAACCGATCTTAGGATAGAGAGCACTATATCGTCCTGGTCGTGTATCGAGGGACTTTGCAATTCCAGGTGCTGATCGAAAATAATTATATACCACATTCAATTTTCTGAACAAATATTCATATTAGATATTTTTTCCCTCTGTAGTAGTACTTATTTTTCAAATATAACTATGTGTACAGAGCGAAAAAATATTTAATTTAGATACTTTTTGCATAAAACGAAGAATTAAAAATCTAACTTCAAAATTCAATATTTTCATTTTACTTTAAAAATATTTGAATTAGATATTTTTTCGCTCTGTGCGCATAATTCTAGTTAAAAATTGATTAATTCTACAGAGGGAAAAAATTCTAATGTTAATATTTGTTAAGTAAAATGAGGAAATCGAATTTTTAGATTAGAATTTGGTTCTAACTTCAAAATTCGAACTCACCCTGGTTACGTAATAAATAGACGACTCTTAAGTTGAAATTTAATCTAATTTAATCTAATCTAAATTAATTTAATTTCAGAGGAAGATGCGTTCAATATTCGAGTGGCGGCTTCGTCTTCTCCGCTTGCCACTGTTTCTCTGGCTACAGAGGTTTTGACTGTGAAGACGACACTTACGTTCTCGACAATGGAGGAATTTTAGCACGAGTTCTCACTTTGACTTTAAGCAATCTAATTTTTTTGGGAACAATTTACATCGCCATTCATCGAGGATATTACACCGAATCAATCGCCTACACAGGCGTCCTAATTTTTTCAAGCTTCTATCACGCTTGTGAAGCTGGTGAAGAGCTTCACAGTTTCTGCATTATGCGACTAAGTGTTCTGCAATTTTGTGACTTTTTCAATGCTCTTTTTGCGATTTGGGTAACTCTAGTTGCAATGGCAGGATTCGGAGCTCGTTTAACTGCATTTTGTCAGGTTTTTGGTGCTGTTGTCCTAGCAGTTTGTGCTGAACTTGACCGTACAGCTCTTTGGGTTTTTCTTTTGCCTGCGATAACTGGTTGTATGCTAGTCATAATTACCTGGGGAATGAAATGTCGATCGAAAGGAAATTTTCAATATCCGGCGCGACCTTACAGAACTGTATATTTAAGTCTAGGTTTACTGTTAGTTATCTTAGGGCTCATTTGTTATGCCTTCTTTCAAACGAGAAAAAATTATTATATAGTTCATAGTTTTTGGCACATGTGTGTTGCCGTTGGAGTTATGTTATTACTACCAAAAAGAAAGTATATGGAGTAGTTAAGGGCGTCGAGAGTACAAGAGTTCTTGTGATAATTTAAATTTAGAAAGTAATTTTGCAGAAAAGCACAAAGAGACAAGTATGGTATGAAATAATTAAGGAAGAGATTGTTGATATGTAGATATAACTTGTCAAATATGCAATATATATATATATATATGTACAGAGAAGTATAGATATGTACAGTTGTACAGTAATTGAAAATTAAATATCTTTAGAGTTTACTCTTCCAGTTTTTATTTTTACTAGCAAATTAGATTTGAAACAATGTATGCGAGATTTTCGAGACATTTCGTTATACATCACTCGGAGATATTTTGAACGTAATCTCTTCAAATCTTTTAAAATCTAAAATCTTTTTAAAATCTTTAAGAAGTTTCCAAAATCTTTTGAAATCCTCTGAAATATTTTTAAATTAAAAAATGAACAAAATTGTAAATACTTTTATGTAAATTTAAAAAATTCCAAATAAAGAAAAAGTACAATCTAATCTTTCTTTATATGTATTTTTTAATCTCTAAAAGAAAAATATTTACAAAAAAGTAGAATACAATATAAATGAATGGAAATACATTTGCAATTGTTAAAATTTTACCGTTTCTTCTTTTTTAAAGTTTTAAATTCTAATAAACTTATTTCTAAAAGTTTAGATTTCAAATTTCTCTAATTTCAAATTGTGTATTTTACAAGGCTTTCCAAGTACAAAATTCTTCAACTTCGTATTTCACATTTGTATGAAAAATATAATTGAGATGAAAATCTCCCTTTATTTAACTTAGATAAATGCTTCATATTAATAGTACATGAGAGATGAATCTTTTAATATATTTTTTTCTAATCCTTCACTTCTTGATGAAATGAAGTCCAACGTCCAACAAGGCCCGAATTTACCTTTATGAGATGAGTTTAATATTTAAGGAATTAAAAATTAATCAGTGAGCGCTCGCCGCTGTTGTTGCAGCCGTTTTCGTCGTTTTTATAATATCAGCTGCAGCTGTAGTGGACATTATATGAGACATTAATGAAAGTATCGTTTCCAAAGAAAATCCACAGTGCGGATAAGCACGAGTGCAATTTTCACCGTTTCGACCAGCATCAACGGCTTCCTGAACTGCTGTCCCTTGCAGTGCTGTCCTTAAAATCTGATTTGTTGCTAATGCATCTACCATTCGATCTAAGGTAGGAATTTGATCCTGAGTTTCGTTGGTTTCCAGAGCGGCGTTACGCATGGTTTCTGCAGCTCGTTTGGAATAAGAACAAACAGTGCGTTGCATACAGGAAGTTGTGTCTATTCCATGGCGAGATAAAGCATCATCTAATTTTGTCATTGTTTGAATTATTCCGCCTTCGTCACCTGATTTAATTGAAAAATTTAGAAAAATTAATTAGATTTTATTCAAATATAAAATTTCTTTAAATTAGTTTTTTGACATTTCTTCATTTTTACCCAACAAATATTATAGTAAGATTTTTTTCGTTCTTTAGCAATGTTATATTTTTTAATATAAACATATATACAGAGCGAAAAAATGTATAATTTTAATACTTTTTCTTTAAAATGAAAAAAAGAACTTTTGTGGGATTTAATTTAGATTTATAATTTTTTGTTTTACGCTAAAAGTATTAGAAGTAAATATTTTTTAGCTCTATAGATAAATTTTTATGTCAAAAGAGATTTTGCCTAAAGAAAAGGTATTGGATCTAAAAAGATACAATATTTTAAAAATTTGTTGGGTAAAATGAAGATATTTGGAGATTAGAACCTGAATTTTATATATCCTTAAAAATTTGAGATGAGGATACTTACTTCTTGCGTATGATCCATAGGATCCTGAGAGCACGTATAGCAATTTTGGAATTACTAACACAGTTCCGATACCGATGACGGCTCCCAATAAAAGTCCTCCTAAGTCAATTTTTGCTGGAGCGTAGGACGAAACACCGCCGTAGCCCTAAAAATTGAGCCAAATTTATTATAAGAATTAATTTTATAATAATAACTAGCAGAAATTTACCCAGCCTTGTCCGGAATTTAAAGAAATTTCAAGGAATAAAAAGAGTTTAAAGGATTTAACATTTTTTTTCGAAATTATTACTAATTATTATCTTTTGAAAAAAGTCATCAATTCGAGGATTCGAATTCTCTTTCAAAATTAGCAATAAAAATGAATATTTATGGATTTTAATTTCTGAATTTCTACTTGTCGGAAAAATCAATGTTCTAATTGATAAAACTCTTTTCAAAATTGTATTTTGCATTTTTGAAATTTTTGAATTACAAAACCGAAAAAAACAAAATAAAAGATATTTTTTAATTTTTAAAATCTAAATCAAATAATCTTTGCTCTTCCTCGAATTGGTTTTTAATATCTAAAAAATTTAGGTAGTTTTTTTTATTAATTTACCGATCCCGTTCCTCCAATGTTGGTGAATCCAAATCGCGGTTCCTGACTCCGATCAGTAATATCATTCGTTTCAGAAGGTGAGAGTTTCGTCTGAGAACTTTTAACATCACTTCCTTCTTGTGATCGTTGAGAAGGAACTGCTAATTGGTCCTGAGACTTCGGTGCTGAATTTGTCAGGTAATCCAGCGAACTTGGAATAAATCTGTTGAAAAAAATAAAAATTAAAACGTAAAATCGCTATCAATCAGTTTCAGAAAAACAAAAATTAAATTGATTTACCCATCGGCTTGATATTTAGGAGAAGAGTGAACGAATCCATTGAGTAATACGAGGGCTGTCAAAACCTTTAAAGTAGTTTCTGTCATCTGTAACTCAAAAAGAAGAAAATGATTAATACTTTTTAAAACCAAAAACTAATATTAAGGCTGTTGATTCCAGTTCTCAAAATTCTATATCTTCACTTTACTCGAGAAATATTAGTATTAGATATATTTTCGTTTTGTAGATTCACTCTTTTTCGAAATAAAATTATGGCTACAGAGCGAAAAAATATCGAATTATAAAATTTGTTAAGTAAAATGAAGAGATCGAATTTTGAGGTAAGTAGAAAATATATCAATACCTTGCTTTTTGAATCTTATTTTCTAAAAAGCACGAATATAATAAAAATAAAAAAAGTTAAATTTGATAAATAAATAGGAAAAAATGCGATCTTTCTTGAAAAGACGAAACAATCTTGATTGACGGTAAACACTTTTCTTTTCTATAGACTGAGCTCTGAGACGAAATTCCTGAAATATATAGCCATGCACGACACTTTTGTCATCCGAGTTGGTCATAGGGGAAATAATTGTTTAGTTGGTTTCGCTTTCGTTGTCAGATTTCCAGAGAGGACGTTACGATGCGTGACTTCTTTAATATGTTTCTTCTCCCTGAAGAGTATCCTGACGTATCTTGTTTGACTCTCGAGAATTTGTCTCCAAGCTGAAATAATTCATTATTTTGCAACATCCATTACTAACTTTTACAAACTCTCGCTGAATTTCTATTTGCCTTTGTCTTTTCTTTAAAAAGGATGCATTTATATTTCAAGAACGATTCGTGTCTTGCGTCCAACAGGAAGCCGAAAATTAGATGAGACTTCCTTTGCCGAAAATCATGCCTCGATGCTCCAGAGATTCGTAATATTTTTTTTGGCTTCGTTTATCACTAAGTCTAATTATCAGACAATTTAAAGTTACATCAATTTTTAAGTATCCTTATATAATAATTCATGTCACTCGAGAAAGGTTTACACATTTTTTTAATGTAGTATAAAATCTATCCTGCGATCAAGTGACACTATAGATATCATATAAAAGTTAATTAAGAACTGTTGTTAAAGGCAAAAAAAATGTTGACTTCCAGTCCAAGTAATTAAATTTTAAACAGAGAAATTAAATTACAATCAAAATTCACACTTAAAATCTTTTTTAAATTCGAAAAAGTAATCTTTAAAGAAGTTGGGCCCAATTTTAGAAATAAATTTTTTTTCCTCTGTACACATATTTATATTTGAAAAATAATTATTTCTAAAGACAAATAAAAATCAAATTTCCGTTGAATAAAATGGGGAGATATAATTTTCTGATTGGAACTTGGAATTTGGATAGAAAATCTTTAATAGAGTTAAAAATTTATTGAACACTCGAATTTTTTTTTAAAGATCTCTCATTGTAAAAATGAAATTCAGGTAAAAATTAAAAAACAAATGAAGATCATCTTATAATTAAAAGAGAAATATTGTTGTTGGTTCCACATGTTGCTTTAAAGAATGTAAAAAGAAAGTGACTTCGTCTCTTCCTGATATTAGAAATAAGAAAAAAAAATTGTATTTTAATTATTACTTTGGAGTCTTTTTAAAATGAATATCCGCATATTAAGCCTCATTAATTTTAAGCACGCGAAAATAAATGTACAAGGTAATTTTCAGACGAGAGGACAAGCTAATCATTGTGTATTTTGAGCCGCGAGAGTGGGCAAGTGCTTATACATAGAGTCTCCTAACAATTTCCAAGTTCATAGATATTCTTACTGTATTATTGACTACTTCGCACTCAATTTTTTGGATTATTAGTGAGTGTCGAGATAATAAGAAAAAAAACCAATCGGTGTCAAATTCATTAAGTCTATAGTCCGAGTTTTTTAAGGTACAAATTCTGACCTCAAAATTTTATTTCTTTGTTTTAATTAACAAATATTATAATTAGATATTTTTCCGTTCTGTATCGCTCTTCACTTTTTAAATTAATATACATACAGAGATATTTCCTTGACTTTCAGACAAATTTCCTTGATAGAAAAGTATTAAAAATGCGAGTAAATTTTCAATAATAATAACAATATTGAAATTTTTCAAAAATATTGCATATCACTTTAAACCTTTGGAATTAATATTTCTTTATAAAGTGAAGAAATTGAATTTTGTTAGATTTCCAATTCCTCGTTTTACAAAATATCTTAAAATTAAATATTTTTTTCGGAAAATGAGGAAATCGAATATTGAGGCAAGAACTTGAACCCAAGACCCTTAATAAAGAAATTTTTTTACAGTCAGTGATAATGAGGGATTCAAAAAATGTTGTGATTTACCTATTGATAATTTACTTTTTTGGTCTATTTGACCTTTTTAAATTCGGCAGTTTTATAAAACACGGTCCAGCAAAGGAAAAGAAAGCGCGTTTTATTTCCTTCGATTCCAACGAAGGAAAAATTAACGTAAGTACTAAAAAAATTATTAAATTTATTATTTAGACTTTTATATCCGGAGGAAAACGAAAATCTTTCCCTATTAAAAAAAACCTCATCAAGAAAGTTTCCTTTTGAAGGTAACAAAAATAGGAAGAGAATTTCGTTTTAATTTCGAGAAATCACCAAAACTCAAAGAAGTTTTTCTTCATTTCTCAAAATGATTAAAAATTAGAAGAGATTTTTTTTTTCAGCCCACCAGCTTTCGTTTTATTCCTCAAATTGGAAGAGACTTTCGTTTCGATAATAAGTTAAGTTTATTGTTTCTGATTATAAAGTACTAACTTAAAACTTCAATTTCTTCATTTTAGGCAAACAGTAAATTAGATATTTTTCCGCTCTATACCCATAATTCTATCTAAAAAAAAAATACCGTTGCAGAACGAAAAAATATCTAATTGTGACATTTGTTAAGTAAAATGTAGAATTCGAATTTCGAGGGGTTGGTTCCAACTCCCTTAATTTTGTTTTTCAAAAATAAATCAAAAGCGAAAGCGCTTCTTGTTTTGTTTGTTTTTTGAAAAACAAACGGAAATGAAGGACTAATTATTTTCAGCTCGAGTTAAATTTAGCCGTTCCGTTTATAACAATCCCATTAAAAAATAAAGAGAAAGACAAAGGACAAGGCGAAAAATTACCGTCGCTCGTAACAATTAACACTAAAGGAATAGCAGTTTTGGGAATATTACTCGCCACAAGTGCATTTATCGTACCTCTCTTCATTAAACCAATTCCCGAAGTCCATCAGCATTATCGTAAGAATATAAAGTTTAAGGAATCAAGAATCAATCTCAAAATTCAATTTCATCATTTTACTTGAAAAATATTATAATAATTAGATTAGATAATAATTTTAATACTTTTACACAAAAGGTATTAAAATTAGAGCTTTTTTTCTCTATATAAATATTTATATTTTAAAAAAATGAAAACCCTCACAGAGAGAAAACAATTCTAATTATATAATATTTTTTAAGTAAAATGAAATTAAATTATTAGGTTGAAATTCGAATCCAACGCCCTTAAGATAGTCTTAGATAATAATCTCAAATTACATTTTATTTTTAATTTAGGGATGGACGAAGATTTAGAGAGGTGGAATCTTGGTCACACAGTTAACGAAGTTTTGTTACGTAATGGATATGTTACTCCCTGCATTCAACGAGTTTTATGTTCAGTAGTAACGAGAATAAAACGCTCTGAAAATCCAACCAGCACTGGAAAAATGATCGACGGTATCGTTAGGTAATATTCTCTACTTTAACTTGAGTACTTATACTTGATTTTTATATCAAACTAAAAATTAATTTGATATAAAAATTTACTTTATTATTTTATTGGTTATTTTAATTTAATTTTTAACAACAGCCACAGGTGGTTTCAGCAATACGCTAATGGTAGCGTGATATTGGATGCTATCAAGACAGGAGAAGAAACCGAAAAAGATTGTCCCACTGCTTACAAAGGGTGCCTTCTAAATCAAAATATAATTGACAATTCACTAAAAGCCTTCAGTATAATCTGATTTGGAAAGCCTGAAAAAGGAATGAAAATTAGTAAAATTATATACTACCTAGAGTTTACTGTAATCGTTAGCTCTACATTAAATTTACGCTAATGATTCTGGTATTTTAAAATTATTTTAATATTCTCCTATGCCTAATACTTCTAAACTTGCGATTCTGATAATTAATTTTTATTTATCTAAATCTAACAATAAATGAGAATGTAGAAACGAAAGTCCCTTCCAATTTTGCTTTGTGAAAAATAACCGAAAATGTCTCCATTTTTGTTTTCTGAAGAAAATCTTTTCTAGGTTCATTTTATTTTAAAAATTAAAAATATTATTTTTCATTTTCAACATAAAAACGAAAGTCTCTTCTAATATTTTAATTCACTTTCAGGACGCCAACTTTTATAAGGGTGTTGGGTCCAGGTTCTATCCTAAAAATTCGATTTCTTCATTTTCATTTCTTCATTTTCAACAACAATTATAACTAGATATTTTTTCGCCCTATATTTATACTGATTTTTTAAATAAAATTGTGCGTATAAAGCGAATAAATGTCTAATAATATTTGTTTATTAAATTGAGGAATTGGAATGTTGAAGTTGGAACTTTGGTCCAACGCCTTTAAATATATAAACTTGAAGAATCAAGAAATTCTCTTCGAAGCTGAAGTAGAAAATTTGTACGAAAAAAAAAATAAAAGAATATATTTCCAGGTTGAACTAGAATTGACAGTTCCATTTATATCAGTCCCATTAGGAAATAAAGGAAGTATAGGAAAAGAGTCACTTGTAACAATTAACACCAAAGGAGCAGCAGTTTTGGGGACAATAATAGCCACAAGTGCATTCATTCTGCCATTTTTCATTGATTCTAATCATCAAAATCATCCAAAATACAGTAAGAATACAAAAAAATAAACTAAATAAATTAAGGATTTTTCAATTCAAATTATAACTTCAAAATTCAATTTCCTTATTTTAATCGACAAATATTTAAAGTAAATAACTTTTCGCTCTGTAGATGTAATATTTTTCGAATTACAAGTAAGGCTACAGAGCGAAAAAACCTTAATTTTTAATACTTTTTGCATAATACGAAGAGTTTGAAATTTAATCTTTTCATTTTGCAGAAAACCGATTAAAATGAGCCATTTTTTCGCTCTGTACTCATAATTATATTTAAAAAATAGGTACCATTATAGAGCGAAAAAGTATGTATCTAATTTGAATATTTGTTAAGTAATCTGAAGAAATCGAATTTTGAAGTTACATCTCGAATTCAACACCCTTAAGTAAAAATTTTTAATTATTTAATTTTTTAATCTAGGGAGGATGGATCAAGATTCAGAGTCTTGGAATGTCGATCAAACACTTGAGGGTCTTTTATCGCGAGTTGGATATGTTACTCCCTGTGTTCAACGTACATTATGTTCATTAATAACAACAGTAAAGCGAGCAGAAAATCCAACAAGCACTCAAAAAATTATCGATGGACTCTTTAGGTAATATCAAGATATAATTATTAATTAATATGTATATATATATATATATGTAACTAATTATTAATTAATTATTATGGGTATTGGGTTCAAATTCTATCTTAAAAATTCAATTTCTTCACTTTATCCAACCAAAAGCCTTAAAATTCAATCGCTTCATCTTACACATAAAGTAGTTAAAAAAAAATTATTTCGCTCTATAGACAAATTTATATTTCAAAACTGAGTACATTTACAGAGCAAAAAGATATTTATTTCTAATTTTTGTTGAGTAATATGAGGAAATGGAATTTTGAGCTTAGACCTTGGATCCAACGCTCTTAATATTTTGATATTCAATAATCTATCAATTTTTTTTCAACAGCAACAAGTGGCTACAGGAATACGCTAACGATAGCCTAATAATGGATGCTATCACAACAGGACAAGGAACTGAAAAAGATTGTCACTCTTATAAAGGCTGTCCTCTATCTGAAGGAATAATCGACAATACTTTAAGAGCGTTAAATATAATTTGATTTTTGAATCTCATATATCTTTAATTTTCTGTGTTACTTGGCTCAAACTTTCTCTAAGTCTATAGTGATTGTAAAAGCTAGTCGAGATTTTAAGTGTTGTCTTTATTAAAATTTTGTATTACCTGTCATTTTTTATTTTCACTTTTTTCATTCTTCGATATCATCAGTTTTAGTGAATCGGAAGCCTTGGTCAATTGAGCAAGATCGAGAGGAGTATGTCCCAGCATATCTTTCTTGTTTATATCTACTCCCTTTTCCAAGAGAAATTGAACACAATCTGGATGATTGTGTTGAGCTGCAAGATGCAAAGACGTTCTTCCCGAAATATCTGCTTTAGATAAATCTGCTCCAGCAAGTTCGTAAGATTTCAGTCGCGTGAGATTTCCAGCTGCTGATGCTGCACACAACTTTTCACCGAGCACACGAGTTCGTTCGTGAAGATGGGCACCACACTGTCGCAGGAGTTTGATAATCTGCAAAGAAAAGATTTACGTTAAGGGCGTTGGATTAAAATTCTATCATAAAATTTCGATTTCTTCATTTTACTTAACAAACAGTGAGTACCGATACAGAGGGAAAAAATTTCTAATTATAATATTTGTTAAGTAAAATGAAGAAATCGAATTTCAAAGTTAGAACATGGAACCAAAACTCTTAAGTTAGTTAAGTTAGTTAAGTTTACATCTTAATTTAGGTTTTCAGAAAAAAAGGATCTGATTACCTCCTGATGATCATATTCGATTGCGTCTATCAAAGGGGTGCGATTAAATCTATCTTTTGCATGAACATTCGCTCCCATAATCAAAAGACGTCGAACGACAAAAAGGTCTCCTTCGCAGCAAGCAATGTGCAAAGCCGTTCGACCATCAGCATCCTTCTGAGAAATATCTGCACCCTATTTGATAAAAAAGGTTTAAAAAAATTTTATTTCGTCTCGGAAAATTAAATGTAATTCTAAGAAATATGCTAAAATTTATATTTTTTACTTTAAGGGCCTTGAACCAAAGTTATTCCAATTTCAAAATTGGATCTCTTCATTTGACTTAACAAATATTATAAGAAAATATTTTTTTACTCTGAAGCAGTGCTAATTTTTTTAATAGAATTATGGCTATAGAGCGAAAAATACCTAATTTTATTAACTGTTAAGTAAAACAAAGAGATCGAATTTTTAGCTTAAATTTCGAACTTGGATCCAAATCTTGACCTGTAATAATTACAATAATTGAAAACTAGATTAAAATAACTTACGTATTCTTGAAATGATTCCAGTTTTTTTATATCTCGAGCAATAACTGATGCGTTTAACATTGCCGGGAATAAAATTGAAACTAATTCAAAACGTTCGCTTGGCGAACTAACATTCAAAGATTTTGCGACAGCATCAACAAGGTTCCAATCTTTCATACTTGGAGGCTTCCCTCCTGTCAACTCGCCCCTCAAATTTGTCTGCATCATTGAACGTTTTTTTTCTGTGTCCCATTCTTTTTTTGAAAGCACGTAGGAGAGTTTCGTTAAAGCTGCTTCTGGTGTCATATCGTATCCAGCAATTACACCTATATGAATTAAATAATTGAGTAAAACAAGGAAATCGAATTTTAAGATTAGAACTTGGGCCAAACACCCTTAATAAAATTTCAAAGAATATGATCTTACCAGCATCGCTAAGAATTTGGCCTGCTTCATAGAGACAAGCAACACTACCAGTTGGACATTGTGTAATATTAACAACTATAACCCCTCGATCAGTCGCAGCTTTAAATGCTGATATGATATCCTCTCGATTGCTCGGAATATTTCCAGCTCCGTAGCTTTGCAAAACAACTCCCTCGGTTGGTGGTCGAAGAAACGCTTTTATCAGTTCACCTGAGATACTAGGAAAAAGTCGAAGTAAGCCCACGTTTCTGCTTAAAGTCGTGTGAACATGAAACTGTTCTAAAGCACCAGAGCGAAAAATAGAACGATAGTCCACTGCAATTGGAGATAAAAAGATTTTTAAAACAAGGAAAGCAACTTCCAAAAACAAGTACAGGGTAGCCACTCAAATTTCAGGAACAAATTCCCGTCAAAAATTGTATTGCAATCTTATGAAAGTTATTAAGTTTTTATGGAGTTCTAAGGAATTTCAAGGGATTTGATGAGAGTTTTTGAAAGTTTAAGTAATTTTAACAGATTTCAAGAAATCCATTTTCTAAGGAATTCCAGTCTTCAAAGAAATTTCGGCTCTTTCCAGGTACTCAAAATTTAAGACTAATTTCCGGTTTTTCCGGTCAGTAGCTACCCTGGGAATATCAACGTATATTATTGGATAGATAAAAAAAATTACCTTCGACTTTGATACCAGCCACAGCAAGAGGTGGTGAATTTGGTGAGTGGAAAGCATCAAAAGTATTAGTAGAAACCTTGCTGGTTCGATTTCCACGCATCAGTTCATTACCGAAGAAAATACAAACTTCGGGTATATTGTAGTTTGCTGCGATGACGAGAGATGATAAAAAATTATCAAGGCCATCGCTCCTTGAGTCAAAAATTGGAAGCTGAGATCCGGTTATGACGACTATTTTTCCAAGAGCTTCCAGCATGAAAGATAATGCAGAGGCTGTGTAACTCATAGTGTCCGTTCCATGCAGGACGACAAAACCATCGTAATCTTCATATGCCTCCTAAATTAAAAATTTTATTGAAACAAAATCCATTTTAAATCGGGCAGTTGGTCGTAGAAATTCAAGTCGTAAAATTGGTTGTAGATGGAATAAATTAATGGTTAAATGATGTTAAAAATTATTAGTCTACTCTTCTTTTTTATTTTTTCGATATTTAAATATTGGCTTTTTTGAAAGTCGTAAAAAAATTCTTTCTAGAATAAAGAACAGTAGACTACCAATCTTTAACATCATTTAAACTTAATTAACACGCTATTCAATAAATTAATACAACATTGTTACTTTAAAAACAGAATAAATTAAATCTTATTCTGGACTTCAAAAGAGGATGATAAACCTCATCAGAATCTGAAAAGAAAACTTAAATATCTTTGCTTACTTTGATGTCTTCCGCTATTCGAATCCAGTCATCCATTGTCATATTACTCGAATCTCGAAGTGGGGAATATTCCTTCACATCATAGACGACTCGTCGTTTGTGTTCATTTGATAATCTGTGTTAAATAAAGTGTTAATTTTAATAATTGTATTTTATGTTGTGTTGAAGCCAAGTTACAGTCTAAAAACTCGATTTCTTCATTTTATTTAACAAATATTAGAATTGAAATTTCTTCCCTCTGCAGAATTAGTCAATTTTTAACTATAATTATACGTACAGAGCGAGAAAATACCTAATTCAAACATTTTTTAAGTAAAATGAAAATATTGAATTTTGAAATCAGATTTTGAATTTTTCGTTTTATGCAAAAAGTATCGAAACTAAATATTTTTTCTCTCTGTACACAGTCTTATATTTGAAGAAAGATTAGTGCTAGAGAGTGAAAAAATATTTATTTATAATTTTTTTTGAGTATTCAAGCGAAAATTATAACATTTTATATTTCTTTCCGAGTGATGCAACATTAGATAGTAATAAATTGATAATTTTATCAAAAAACTACACGCGCAGATATCAGCCAAGCGATAAGAATTTGCGAAACACTTCGGCATTGATTGCACTATAATGATTAAAATTATAAATTACATATCAGTAAAAATATAATAATTTTACTCACGGTAAAACTAGAGGACCTCCAGGACAGAATCTCTCTTCTGCGTAGCTCTTATCGTGCATATTAGGAAATTCTCTTAAATTATTTACGAAAGCATCGGCTATCGGGACTAAAGCTGCAAAAATTAATCAAGAAATTATGATTTTGCGTTCTAAGCAGGGGAGATCGGATAATAAATTAAAAATTAATTTTAATTAACAGATATTATAATTAGATATTTTTTCGCGCTGTATATGTACTTCTTTCATAAATATAAATTTGTCTATAGAGCAAAAAAATAATATTTAAATACTTTTTTCTTGAAACGAAGAATTCGAAATCTAATCTTAAAATTCAATTTTTTATTAATTTTACAAAAAAATTATCAAAATCATAGATTTTTTTGCTCTGTACGCATATTTCTATATAAAAACTGAATAGCGCTCCAAAGCAACAAAATATCTGATTATAATATTTGTTGAATAAAATGAAGAAATCGAAGTTTAAGATTAGTACTTGGACCCAACATCTTTAAGGGTGTTTGGCCAAAGTTCTAATCTAAAAATTCGATTTCTTCATTTTACTCAATAAATATTAAATTTGGAATTTTTTTCCTCTGTTGTGTTAATCAATTTTTAACTAGAATTATGCGTACAGAGCGAGAAAATATCTAATTCAAATATTTTTTAAATAAAATATTTAATTTTGGAGTTAGATTTTGAATTCTTCGTTTTATACAAAAAATATGGAAACTCAATATTTTTTCGCTCTGTATGCAGTCTTATATTTGAAAAAAGATTAGTGCTACATAGCGAAAAAATATTTATGTATAATTTTCGTTGAGTAAAATGGAGAAAGGAATTTGGAGCTTAAAATTAATATAAAAATTACCTCCAGATTTATTTCTGACCATTCCAATAGTGCCTCCAGTATAAAGAACAAGAACTCTTCCTTCTGGGTTGTTCATTTCATTATAAAACTTTCCAGTTGACAAGTTTCGCCTTTGGGAAAACGTCGAAGCTGATTTTTTGCCATTTAAATTATTTTCAAAAACAACATCAAGACATCTGTTATTCATAAAATTACTTTCTATTCCTGAGTCCATGGTTGACTAAGTATATCCAGTTTCAGGCTTTTTCTATAATTATAAAAAATAAAGATAAGTCGGTGGATATAACCTAATATTAAAAAAAAATACCGTTTGCATTAAATAAAATAATAAATATGTAGACAAATTTACCTACTTACGTGAACTGTGGACAGTTGATATTGCAATGATCAGAATCTGCGAGGAAATGTTTTAGCAAGTCAGCTATTTGCCTACATATTTTTACGATTTGTACATGTGCGCCTTTTTCAGATATATATAATATATATATATATAGTGTCAAGGTATATAAATGTTTGGTTATTGGTTAATTCAAAGTTTGATACAGTTGTATTTATATATGTGTATGTACATAACATATGCATAATATTCAAGTTGCAAGCGTGCAAACATTGCAAAATGTGCAAAATGCTTAATGTTGTTCTGCAAACATCCACAATGGCGCGGCAATCGCAAGAGGCGGGAATTTAAATTCCGATTTAAAAAAATGAAAGTTGCAAGTTTAATTACATATTAATAAATATTAATCGAAATACTTTATTAAAAGAGAAAACATTATAAATAAATGAATATTGGATTATATTTTAACTTGTTAAAATTTGATTTGACCAGATGTGACGCGGTTTCCATGGAAACTGGAAACATTGAATAGAGGGCAGCACCTCGAATTTATCCCCACTACAAAAGGTATATAAATATATGTAATACATACGTGTAGTGTTACAGCTGTTACTTCCTGAATACGTCAAATACGTGTTTTGTTGTATGTAGTTCAAAACACTAGCATTATTAATTATTATATTATACGTATTAGTTACCAGATTTTTTACGAAAATATGTGATGTACAAAAAACGTAGATATGTGAAGATTCGTGAATTTCGAGTACTAGATAAATAACTAAAAAAATTTAAGTGCTTAGGAAAATAGGAAACGAGCTGACGAGATTTTTTCAATTATGTATATCAATTATACTCTTCAATAACTGATAAATATTTTTCCAAATGGATGCAAAACTAGCGACTTACCGAAGTCAAAAACGCAAAAAAGAAATGATTGAGTCTGCAAAAAGTAAACTGAAAGAATTCCAACTATGGAACAGATTTATTTTTAACAGAACATCACAGGAAACGAAAAATTCTGAAGCCGAGGTAAATTTTTTGATGCTTTGTTTTATTTAGTTAGTTTAGGTTTCTTCAATTTAATTGACTTTTGTATTTTAACTTACAAATTAATATTTTGCACGATTAAGGGTGTTGGAGCCAAGTTCTAATCTAAAAATTCGATTTCTTCACTTTACTCAACAAATATTAAAC
Organism: Synergus umbraculus; assembly: GCA_900474325.1. Classification (NCBI taxonomy): domain Eukaryota; kingdom Metazoa; phylum Arthropoda; class Insecta; order Hymenoptera; family Cynipidae; genus Synergus; species Synergus umbraculus. The sequence continues at coordinate 42,378 of UCOK01017686.1, forward strand.
TTCGAATTTCTTCCCTCCGTGGAATTAATCAATTTTTAACTAGAATTATGCGTACAGAGCGAGAAAATACCTCATTCAAATATTTTTTAAGTAAAATGAAAATATTGAATTTTGAAAACAGATTTTGAATTTTTCGTTTTATGCGAAAAGTATCGAAACTAAATATTTTTTCGCTCTGTACGCAGTCTTATATTTGAAAAAAGATTAGTGCTACAGAGCGAAAAAATATTTATCTATAATTTTCGTTGAGTAAAATGGACAATTGAATTTTGAACTTAACACTTGGATCCAACGCCCTTAAAACGAAAAATACTTACCCTATCAAGAAATTTTCAATGAAGAATTTGTTTCTGTTTATCAAAATTTTCTTCTTATCTCGTTTTCTTTAGTGTAAAATTTTTATTTTCGACTTTTAAAGAAAATTTAAAAAGTTGTTATGACAATCATATAGAGCTTTCAAAAAGCAATGTTTTTATTTTCTTGACTTATTTATATTAAAGTATTAAAACTAGAGAGAGCGAAAAAATACCTAATTATAATATTTGTTAAGGGTGTTGGGGCAAATTCTAACTTCAAAATTTGATTTCTTCATTTAATCTACGAAAATTATAGATAAATATTTTTTCGCTCTGTAGCGTTAATCTTTTTTCAAATATAAGACTGCATAAAGAGCGAAAAAATATTTAATTTCAATACTCTTTGCATAAAACGAAGAATTCAAAATCTGACTTCAAAATTGAATATTTTCATTTTACTTAAATAAAATATTTAAATTAAATATTTTTCTTCTGTACGCATAATTATAGTTAAAAATTGATTAATTTTACCGAGGCAAAAATTCGAATTTTAATATTTGTTGAGTAAAATGAAGAAATCGAATTTTTAAATTAGAACTTGGCTCCAACACCCTTAATGAAAACAATAATTTGAATCCAATTTTATCAATTCAGCAACAAAAGCCATGAAGCTTTCGTCTGTAAACCTTCCAAACTGTATTTTTATTTTTATTTGAAGAAGTTTTACTGTATTCTTTTATTATTTATCTTTCAGGATCTCTTAAAACTTCAGCCATCGGATTGTGACGATCAGGAAAGTATCCTATCAGATGACAGTATTGAGTCTCCTCCAGAAAATTCACTAATCACATGGATAGTTTGGTTCCTCTATTTTTTACTTTGGGTCACACTTTACGCCCTTGCTTTGCGATTTGAATTCGGCGCCATATATTTCATCCTCTCAAGTTTTTATTTAATATGGGCCAATACTCGAACTGCTCCCAAAAAAGAAGGAGAATTAAGCGCTTATTCAGTATTCAATCCTGATTGTAAACCAATTCACGGCACTGTCAACGCTGAACAACTTGAAAGGGAAATGATATTTATGTGAACGACCAGACTTCACTGATCGAATAATTTAACAACCAGGAAATACGATCTACGCGTATATCACATTTTTTAATAATTTATCCAACAATGTTGATGACTGATGACTATATATAATCCATTATTGTGATTTTAACGATAGAAATGTTTTTTAAAAAGTAGAAAAGTATCTTCCATTTTGTTTTAAGTACTGTTTATGTAACTGAGTAATAAGTTTTGTGATAAAAATGTAAAAATTGTTAAAAAAATAAAACCTGAGCTTTGATTTTTTCAATATTTCTCAAATTCAAGCTTGTAAAATTCCCTGAACGTTTTCAGAACATTTTTCTATTTTCTTCAATGATCGGTGTTGCTCGTCAAGACAAAGGAGTGTTTTGTCCAAGTCCAAAAGCAGATCGTTTGCAATACGAACATTCAGTGAACTGAAAAATTAATTTTTTGTATAAAATTAAAATTTTGGAAAGCAAATATCTAAATGGATTTTAAAAATAAATTATATTATATAATTATTTTATAAATAAATTAAATTAGAGTACTTAGTTGTTTCGACCACGCTGAAGTTTTCAGTATAATTCGCAAATTTGTTAATAAGGTTGTTCAAATTTTCTATCATGTTTTTCGTCTCTGAAATATTTAAACATTTTTAAACCCAAATTTTCTAATTGAATCATATTCATTTTTACGGCTAGAAATTTACCTTCGCTTTCAGCAAATCTTGAAGATTCAATAGTCCCGAGACTTCGAAGTATCGTCTCATTAACATTTTTTGGATTCCAAGGAAGAATTATACTCTCTGATAATCGCCAGATACTTAAACCAATGACTTGGGCAAGTATTTTCTTATCTCCATTTGTCAGTGAAGAATTCTTCCCATTCTGAATGAAATAACGACGTATGAAAATTCATAATTTTATAATTTATTTAACAAATTTTAGAAACTATTCAAAGATTTTGAAGGATTATAAATAATTTCCAGGTATCCTCTGAGATCCTCTAGGTTTCTAATGATTTAGTTATTTAAAAGATTTAAGTGATTTTAAAAAATTTAAATTTTCTTCACGGAATTTTAAAGGATTTCACCACAAAATTATTATGATTTATAAAAGATTTTGTAGAAGTTTAAGGAATTTCAAGAGGCTTTCAAGAATTTTAAGAAATCTTTACTTATTTTAAGGGATTTAAAAGTTTTTCATGGAATTCTAAAGGGTTTCAAGAAGCTTGTAAAAATTCTAAATAATTTTGATATTTTCAAAATGATTTTGAGGAATTTTAATAGACCTCATAGAATTTAAAAAAAATTCAAGACATTTTTGATTTTTAAAAGATTTTGTGAGATATTTTATTTCAAGAGTTTTCTTTTTAGAGATTTTAATGCACTTTAGGTAATTTTAAAGAATTTCATGGAATTTTAAGATATTTAAAGATTTTTTTAGGAATTTTAAAAGATTTTAGTAAATTCTAAGGGATTTCAATAGATTTTCAATAATATAAAGAAATTTTGATGCATTTTAAGATATTTTAAAATTCTTCGTGGAATTTAAAAATATCTCACGAGATTCTGAAAATGTTTTATTGAATTTTGAAGGATTACATGAAATTTTAAAATATTTTGAAGTTGTGAAATGATTTTAAATTCCAAAAGATTTAAAGTGATATTATACGAAATTGAAAAATTTCAATAGTGTTATTATTGAAAATTTATACGCATTGTTAATACATTTCTGGCATAGAATTTCTCTGAAAATCTCGGAAAAGTCAGGAAAATGTCAGGGAAATTGAAAAACTTAATCTTGTGGCCACCCTAATTGTATAACTTCTAATTTTAAGGGTTTATAATCAGCTATTTTTTCGCTCTGTTGCAGTACTTACATTTAAAATAGAATTATGGGCACAGAGCGAGAAAGTTTCTAGCTTTAATACTTTTTTCTTTTTTTTTTTTGAAGAGACTGATTTTTGAGGAAAGATTTCTAATTCTTCATTTTAGAAAAAAAGTATTAAGGGTGTTGGAACCAAGTTCTAATCTAAAAATTCGAGTTCTTTATATTACTCGACAAATATTAAATTTGGTTTTTTTTTCCTCTGTAGAATTAATCAATTTTTAACTATAATTATGCGTATATAGCGAGAAAATATGTAATTCAAATATTTTTTAAGTAAAATGAAAATATTCAATTTTGAAGATAGATTTTTATTTCTTCGTTTTATGCAAAAAAATATCGAAATTAAATACTTTTTCGCTCTGTATACAATCTTATATTTGCAAAAAGATTAGTGCTAAAGAGCGAAAAAATATTTATTTATAATTTTCGTTGAGTAAAATGGAGAATAGAATTTTGAGCTTAACACTTGGGTCCAACGTCCTTAAAAGTAAACGTTTTTTGACTCTGTAGACATAGTTCTATTTTGAGCGAAAAGTTATTTATTTTAAATATCTGTCTAGTAAAATGAGGAAATTGTATGTCGAGATTAGAACTTGGATCCAACACCCTTAAGGGCGTTGGACCAAGTGTAAAGCTCAACATTCTATTCTTCATTTTACTCAACGAAAATTATAGATAAATATTTTTTCGCTCTGTAGCGTCAATTTTTTTTCAAATAGAAGACTGCAAACAAAGCGAATAATTAGTTAATTTCGATATTTTTTGCATAAAATGAAAAATTCAAAATCTAACTTCAAGATTCAATATTTCCATTTTATTTAAAAAATATTTGGATCAGATATTTTATTGCTCTGTACGCACAATTTTAGGTAAAAATTAATTAATTCTACAGAGGGTAAAAATTCTAATTTAAATATTTTTTGAGTAAAATGAAGAAATCGAATTTTTAGATTAGAACTTGGCTCCAACACCCTTAAGT
>UCOK01017686.1:46638-64505 GCA_900474325.1 Synergus umbraculus
ACTATATACTACACTGAGAAACTCTGTGTTAGAAAAATTCCTAATATCGATAGCAAGTAGGGGCAAAATCCCAAAATTGAGACATTTTAATTTAGAAAATAATAAGTTTTACTATTTAAGGGCGTTGGACCAAGTGTAAAGCTCAACATTCTATTCTTCATTTTACTCAACGAAAATTATAGATAAATATTTTTTCGCTCTGTAGCGTCAATTTTTTTTCAAATAGAAGACTGCAAACAAAGCGAATAATTAGTTAATTTCGATATTTTTTGCATAAAATGAAAAATTCAAAATCTAACTTCAAGATTCAATATTTCCATTTTATTTAAAAAATATTTGGATCAGATATTTTATTGCTCTGTACGCACAATTTTAATTAAAAATTAATTAATTCTACAGAGGGTAAAAATTCTAATTTAAATATTTTTTGAGTAAAATGAAGAAATCGAATTTTTAGATTAGAACTTGGCTCCAACACCCTTAGTAATAAAATTAACTACACGAATCTGCTTACCGCAACTTACCACGAAAGAAAGTATTGCATGAGGAATATTCAAATCAAGATAAGGCAGAGAAATTAATTCCCTCTCATTGCAGATACTAATTTCCTTCAAGCTAAAAATACTCATGGAATCAGCAGCTTTTAAAACTCCAGCTTGCGCGATATTGGATCCAGAAACCAACAGACAATCATCTTTTTCAAATAATGGGTTACTCAAACCTTGTAGAGGATTATCAGCCACGGTTATAAATGCGACAATTTTTGATTGCATATAACTTGGCAATTCATCAAAACAGTCTCTGGAGGAATTTTCGCAAGTGCAGAATAAAATTGTTCGTCTTGGATTCCAATCTTGTTGTTCATGGACTTTGTTGAGACTTTTAATCAACTCGATCACCATTTTGACTCTTTTCTCAATTAAGGATACTACCACGTATCTATCTGTTGATAAAAAAATAAGTTAATTGAAATTAAGGGTGTTGGAGCAAAGTTCTAATCTAAAAATTCGATTTCCTCATTTAATCAACAAATATTAAATTTGGAATTTTTTCTCTCTGCAGAATTAATCAATTATTAACTAGAATTATGCGTACAGAGCGAAAAAATATTTATCTATAATTTTCGTAGAGTAAAATGGAGAATGGAATTTTAAGCTTATAATTTGTGTCCAACGCCCTTAAGGATGTTGGAATCAAGTTCTATCCTCAAAATTCGATTTGATCATTTTACTTGATAAATATTATAATTAGTAAAATAAAAAGATCTTGAATTTTGAGCTTAATTTTTAATTCTTCGTTTTACGCAAAAAAGTATTAATATATGTAATTCTAATAATTATTGAGTAAAATGGGAAATTTAATTTTGAGATTAAAATTTGCACTCTTAGAAATAAATATAAAGTATTTTAATTTTAAGTTATAAATAATGTCCATAATTGAATAATTCCAAATTGGATACGTTCCAAAAGCAATGATTGCAAATTCGATCCATTCATAATGTTGAACGAATTTTAAAATCATTGCAATTTCTACGATTACCAAACGCGAAAGAATAAAAATCAGAACAGTTTTTTGGAAACGCAGGACGATTAGGATGATTTATTTAGATCCACGACTCAATTTTTGAATAAAAATATGCATACAGAGCAACAAATATTTTTAAAATTTAAGGGTGTTGGAGCCAAGTTCTAATCTAAAAATTCAAGTTCTTCATATTACTCAACAAATATTAAATTTGGAATATTTTTCCTCTATAGACTTAATCAATTTTTAACTAGAATTATGCGTACAGAGCGAGAAAATATGTAATTCAAATATTTTTTAAGTAAAATGAAAATATTCAATTTTGAAGATAGATTTTTATTTCTTCGTTTTATGCAAAAAATATCGAAATTAAATACTTTTTCGCTCTGTATACAATCTTATATTTGAAAAAAGATTAGTGCTACAGAGCGAAACAATATTTATCTATAATTTTTGTTGAATAAATTAAGGAATTGAATTTTGAGCTTAAAATTTGATTAAAAACTTAATTCTCACCTGATTCTCTCGATCCTTGAACTCTAACAACACTGCAGGATTTGAATTTAAAAACCTGTTGAATAAACGAGTTGGTGAAGTTTTCCTGAAATTTCTCAGTTTTCAACAAATTCGGATCCTCGACAAAATTCGCATTTTGAAGAACGTCAAAAACCTTATACTGAAGATGCTCCGTCATTTCCAGGCCATTATTAGCAAGTTGCATTCTTGTTTGTTCTGCTCGTACCATTATATTTCTTTGGGCAGCAAATCTTCCCAACATAAATCCTCCCAAAAGAGCCAAAAACCCAATCGAAAACAAAAACGAAATGCAACTTCGTTTTGTTACAAACTCACTCGATTCTCCAAAACCTCGTGACATTTGCATACTCAATATTCTCTGCATCTTTACTTTTTTATAATTCTCTTCCTCAAAATATAAATCTTCACTTTTCTTCAGAGAGTTTGAAGCTTAGAGAAAGTACTTAATAAGTAGTTAAAAATCCGATTTTTTTTCGCGATACGTGACCGGAAACTTCTTTTATTATTATATCTATTTATATGGACGCGAGAATAGAAATAACAATTTCACGGATATAGCGCGATTGGCGACCATAAACTCAGCATCTGGTATATTTTTGCACCAAATTGACTCTTCAAAAGCCGTTACAATTCTCATCTTCAAATTCCCATTACAATTGCAAAAATGAAGTTTTAAATTAAATACAATTTTTATTTAAATTTTATTTTTGAAGTGGGATTAAATATAATCTTAGATTTAATTATTTAATGTATTGGTTTTTTTTGGATATATTTGAATTGATTATTTCGGAGGCTCTTGTTTGTTTTAAATCACCTCGAAATCTTTAAAGAGATATTAAACGTATTAATTATTATTTATTATTATTTGACTAATAAATACAAAAACTGATTTGTTATCAAGTGGCCGGACAATGAGTTTTGGTTTTTGGAACGTGAGAATCTTGAATTTGTCTTTTGAGAATACCCACGGTTGACGAAAGACTGCGTGGGATCGGCTCAATATAAGTTGGACGTCTTAAGTTCTCCCCCCAACATTTCTTGTTTTCTTAGTTTACGCCAAGTCTAAAAGGTTTCAGTTTTATAACAAAACCGGATGCAAATAAATACGAATAAATATTTTTAATTTAATCCTTTTTAATTCGGGACCATATCTTTTGACGAAAAATCAAAGTTCCGAAAGTGAAGAAATAACGAAATGAATTTTTGTGAATTTAAAAATTCGGGTATTTTATATTTTTGGGCAATTGCAATTTCTGTAATTTTGTACTTTCTTCAATAATAATTTTCCGTAATATTATTTAATTTTATTCGCGAATTTGTAATTTCAAGAATTTGGATTTTCGGGAATTATTTTTTCGGTATTTTTTCAAATTCAGGATGTTGGTTTTTCGGCAAAAGATGTCCCTTTAACGCAGCTTGATTCCTCTTAATTTGTTTTTGACTCAGTTGAAATTGTGTTATATTAATTTAGTTGAAAATTGAATTCCAATAAGTTTTTTTGATTTTTCTTAAAAGGACACCACCGAAATTTTAACCCGTTTAAATTTAAATAGCTAAAAGGTGTTGATTTTTTTATAGCATTATTTTCTACGTAGAATGACGCAACGTATTAAAAAATATATAGAAAAATTGTTGAGCTATTTAGAATTTTTATTTTTTTAAGTATTCAAGATATCGGTAAATCCATACGAGACTTTGTTCAAAGTCGTAATAAAAGTGTAAACAAAAATTGCAGAAGATCAATTTTAAAGGCGATGTTTAAATAATTACAACTTAATAAATACTTTCTCAAAGTTCAAAATTTGTCTTTATATTGTCATTTTTTATTATTTTTTATACGGAAATAAATTTTAGCCATTTCAATTTAAACGGGTTAAAATTTCGGTGGTGTCTCCCCTTAAGGGCATATAATAATTGCCATAAGAACAAATTTAATTTCCCCAATTTTATGCTCGCGAAAAATATTTAATACCGAGACCGTAAAGTTGGGGGAACTAAATTGCTCTCATCGTAGGTTTATAGTCAAATTATTTTGAAATTTCGCTTGAAAGTTGTCCCCATAAATTTGAAAATTTATTCTCTAGTCTTCCGCAATTGTAACATAAGTATATATTTTCTACACCTACTATTTGGGACATCATTGATGTGTATAAATAGTTCATGTCTTACGCATATGTGCGAGGCTACGTATCTATAGAATTCTGAATTCTTGCATGTCAAAAGATGGGTCTACATATTTTCCAGAAACGAAAACAAGTCCAGTTTAATTTTTTATAAAATGATTTACGATCTCTTTTATTCTCTAACTAGAACTATACAATTTTTGGCATTTAAATTTAAAATTCTTCAAGTTGGAACGCTTCTAATTATAAATTCTTCTAACTGCTAAGCCTTTCCAATTTGAAATAAAATTTTTATGTACAAAATCAATTTAAAATTTAAATGGTTTCTTTGTTTGGAATTTTCCACAAGACTTTCAGATTTAAGGTTCTAATTTTTGAAGGTGGAAAACTCTTCTTCGAATTGCTTCTTAGAAATTTTTGCAAATTTTCTCGGAAGTTGTTGAAACCGCTAAACCTGAAATTATCAGGAAAGCAAGCTTTGTATTTTAGGAGGTATTGCCGTTGTCCACTGCTCTGGATCATCAGAAAGGTATAAAATAAATAAATTCCATATCTTCAATTAGAAAAAGAGTTTATATCAAAAGCAGTCTTCTTCCCTATCATAAATACTCATTCCACTACTAATCACTATTTGTATACAAGACTTAGATCAATTTAACTTTAATTTTAAAATTATCAGGGTGTTAGGTTCAAGGTAAAAACTCGCAATTCGATCTCTCTTCATTTTACTTAAGGGCGTTGAACTCAAATGTGAAGCGCAAAATTCCATTCTCCATTTTATACAACGAAAATTACAGATAAATATTTTTTCGCTCTGTAGCATTAATACTTTTTCAAATATAAGACTGCGTACAGAGCGAAAAAATACTTAGTTTCGATAGTTTTTGCACAAAACGAAGAATTCAAAATCTAACTTCAATTTTTACTTAAAAAATATTTTAATTAGATATTTTATCACTCTGTACGCATAATTCTAGTCAAACATTGATTAATTCTCCACAGGGAAAAACTTCCAAATTTAATATTTGTTGAGTAAAATAAAGAAATTGAATTTTTGGATTAGAACTTGGCTCCAACACCCTTAATAAATATTATAATGTTAGCTATTTTTAATTTAAATCCCATGCTTAATTTATTAATATCAATTCTTTTATAAATAAATGTCTAGTTATCGATAAATCTGAGCTATTCAATTAACGAAGAACTCCTTAATGAGTGAGAGTAAGCGAGTGAGCGAACTTGTGACCTGAACACGGAAAGGTCTATAGGAGTCAGGACCAGCTGAGCTCATTATAAACAAATAGAAGTATATATTTGTTTACAATAATTAGATATTTGTCTCGCTGTACCCATAATTCTAATGAGGAAATCGTGGTTCGACCTTGTATCCAACACCCTTAAATGGTAGTTACATATGTACAAGTCTTTAAACTTAACTAAAGCGCAGCCAACATAGCCTCAGCTTCACCCTTATGATACAGTTTAATATGATTTTTCAAATATCGTTTCTGCGCAAAAGCAAGACCACAACCCGAACAAACGAAAGGTTTTTCGTTACTATGAACACTATAATGCCTTGAAAGTTCCCCCTTCACAGAAAACTTTTTTCCGCAAGTTTCACAAGTAAAATCCTTCGCTCCCGTATGAGTAGTCGTATGATTTTGCAGCCTCTGTTTACTCCTGAACCGCTTCCCACAAAATGAACACAAATGTGGTTTATAATCGGTATGAATTCGATTATGAACATAAAGTGAGTTAAGCGTCCGGAATTCTTTTGAGCAATATTGACAAGTATAAGGTCTTTCGCCAGTATGAATACGTCGATGATCATCGCGCGAAGATTTGGCAGCAAAAGCTCTGCTACATATATCACAAACATAAGATTTCAAACCCTGATGAACATCTCTCTGATGTCGCGCTAAATCCTGCTCAATTTTGTATCTGTTCCCACAAGTTTTACAAACACAGGGTTTCTTTCCCGAGTGAATGCGAATATGTCTTATGAATCCTCTCTTGGTAAACATCAATTTCTTGCAGGTAAGGCACTCGTAAGCAGTTCGACCTTGAAAGCTTTTCTCTCCTTCCATAAGAAGTTTAGCCTCATCTGGATGGTCCGTAAATTGTAAAACCTTCTCTTCATCAGAAAATTTTCCTTCAGCGTCGACCTGCCATCTGGAAAACAAAGACATAGTGTCTAGCCTACTTTCTATTTCAAATTCCCGGATTTTCCGGGTCAGAAAAAACAGTTTTCTTGTACAATTTTACAATTTTTTTCTAACTTTGAAATTAAGAAATTTTATGTTTTGTTTGCTGGTGATTTTTAAGGTATCGTTTCTGGCCAAAAGCAGCGTCACACAAATCACACTTGTGACTCTTCAGCTGACTGTGAGTCCTTTTGTGTCGACTGATGCAACCCTGACTGCGAAAACATTTTCCACAAACGTCACAAGCAAAAGGTTTGTGCCCCGTGTGTGTCAAGATGTGCTTGTTGAGTTCCTGTTTTCTTTTAAATCCTCGAGTGCACATTGTACACCAATGAGATAAATCCTCCGTGTGGAATTGCTTGTGAACATGCAAAGATGCTTTCTGGGTAAAGGTCTTTCCGCAAATTTCACAGACGTAGGGCCTTTCCCCAGTATGTATCAGTCTATGTTCGTCTTTAGCAACTTTGGAGGCAAAAGGTCTCCCGCAAATATCACATTCGTGCTTCTTCAACCTCATGTGAACATCTCGAACGTGTCGATTGAGCCCAGACAGTGAAGGGAAGCTTTTGCCACATTTGTGACAAGTAAAAGGTCGCTCGCCAAGATGACCTCTCCGATGAAGGAAATAGTTGTAAACACTCCTGAGATTCTTGAAACAATCGCGACATTTGTAATACGTTACCCCCTCGATCACCAGCTTTGCTTCATTGATTTCAAGTCGTTGATCCAAGGTGAGATCCTCTTTACGTTGATGTTTGCGTTTCTGTTTAGTTTTGGGTGGTGGGAGATCTTCTTTCTCATCCTCGTCGTCATCTATCTCTGGCATTGTGATGAGGATAAACTTATTTTTTCTCTGATTCAACTCGAACCTGCAAAGAAACTTCCGGCGTTAGATGATTTCTTCTAAAAATCAGTATAGAAAAAAAGATCACACATGGACAACCTGAACTATATTCAACCTAAAATTTATTGAACTCAATATTTCTTTACAGAGATCATATTTCGGTTGATTTATCATAAGTTCTTAAACAAATTTAAAATCTTGGTGGAACTTCAAAACTAGAGAAAATTAGTTTTACAAATACCTCAAATAATTCCAAAATTTGGATTCTTTCCTATCTTCAGATTATTTTCTTTTTCAACAAGATTATTAAGACAGAGAATGCGAATTATACAAAATTTATTAAAATTTTAGAGATATTAAAACATTTCACGTATTTCGAAGAATTTTATGAAATTTATTTTTATTTTCAGAAATTTTAAGGGATTTCACGAGTTATTGGGGTTTTATAAAATCTAAAGAAATTTTAAAGAATCTAAAAATCTAATAAAGAGTTTTCAAGGATTTTCACGAAATTTCATTGGATTTTCAGATATTTTAAGGAATATTAAATTTTTTTTAAAGACTTTTAAGAGATTCAAGGGATTTTACGAAATTTCATTGGATTTTTAGCAATTTTAAGAGATCATCGGATTTTCAGAAATCTTAAAAGATTTAACGATATATTTTGTGGAATTTTAAGCGAGTTTAAAAACTTTTAAGGTATTTGAAGGAATTGCATAAAACATTGGATTCTCAAATATTTTGAGGGTTTTAATGGGACTTTGAATAATTTTAAGGGGTTTAAGAGGATTTTTCAAATTTATGGAAATTCCTAAAATTAGACTAGGAATTACAAATTTTTATATTTAAAAAATTAAAATCTCTGAATTATTTTGCATACTTTTTAAATCCCCTAATTTTTTCAATCCCACATTTTTTTGGGAAAAATTAGGACATTTTAAAGGATTATAAAGTAATTTTAAGGAATTTGACTACATATTTTGTGGAATTTTAAGTAATTTGAGAAACTTTTAGACATTTTACGAAATTTCATTGAAATTTAAGGTATTTTAAGAGATTTAATATGATTTCACGGAATCTTGAAAAATATAAAAGAATTTAAAAAGGCTTCACGAAATTTATTGAGATTTTAGAAATATTAAGTAATTTCACGATATTTCGAATGTTTCATAGGATATTAAGTTGTTTTAACGGCTTAAGAGATTTCATTGGATTTTCAGGAATTTCATGGGGTTTTAAGTAATTTTATGAGATTTTATGATATTTTGTGAGATGTTAAGTAATTCGAAGAACATTTATTTTCAGAAATTTTTAAGGATTTGGTGAATTTATATTAGATTTTCAAGAATTTTAAAGAATTTAACGAAATTTAATGGAATTTTGAGTAATTTTAATAGATATAATGAGACTTTATGAGAATTTAAGTAATTTTAAGGAATTTCATCAAATTTTGAAGGATGTTAAAGGGATTTTAAGATATTGTATAGATAATAAAGGCATTTTAAGGAATTTTATAAAACTCATGAAGATTTCTGAAATTAGATAAAGAATTACAAGTTCTTATATTTCAAGAATTAAAACTTCTCAATTATTTTCTACTATCAAAAGATGTGTAAAAACGAGAATTTAATCGCGCGAATCATAGTTGCTAGTTAAATAATAAAAAAAAGGATATTGAATCCAAGTTGATTTTTAAGATCAAGATTTTTAACAAGTTGAGTACAAGAACTTTCAGGTTGAATATGGCTCAGGCTTACCGTGCACAGTTCTCTTGCGTCGACTTTAGATTTAAAAATTACTCTCTCGCAATCGTCTCGTGATTAACTTTTCTGTGATTAACAAGGTATCTCTTCTGTCGAAAAGACAGATCGCAGTCATTGCACTGCCAGGGTTTCTCATCAAAGTGAACAAGCCGGTGTCTTTTTAACTCAAACTTGATTCTAAAATGTCGATTGCAGATGTCACAAGCGTGTGGTTTTTCGCCAGTGTGTTTTGTTATGTGAACCATCAATGGGGTTTTCGTTCGAAATCCTTGATTACAGTAGGAACACTTGAAAGGAAACAAATCCGAGTGAGTGCGATTATGAACAAATAGTGACGCCTTTTGTTTGAAGGCTTTTCCGCAAATATTACAGACGTAGGGTCTCTCGCCAGTGTGAATTCTTCTGTGATCTTCAACGTTCCGTTTCGTGGTGAACATTCGGCCGCAAATATCGCAAGGAAATTTCTTAATTCCGGCGTGAGTCTCTCTTAAGTGACGAGCTAAGCCTTGATTCACTCGGAATTGCTTCCCACAAAGATGACACGTAAAGGGTCTTTCCCCAGTGTGAATTCGTTTATGCCAGGAAAAAGTGTAGGGTGAGAAGAGATTTTTACCACACTCTGTACAGTGGTAGTAAATTTTACCGTTAACTTCCATTTTCGCTTGATCAACTGCTTGTTTGTCGATGCTTCTTTTATTTTTCGAAGCTATTAATTCTGGATGAGCTTCCAATATATGAACATCCAAAGTCTTTTTTCTCTTGGCTTCGTAATCGCAGTGCATACAAGGATACGATTTTTGCCGCGTCCTTTTTTGGCGATTGGAATTGTCATTTTCTGTTTCACGTTGCTTTTCCTCAATTTTGAAGAGTTCGGTGTTTGAAGAACAGTTGATCAGATGATACTTCAAAGGGGATTTCCTCTCGAAAGTCGACCCACAGTGTTCGCAGGAATATTGCAAGACTTTTGAAGGAGTTGAATTCTGATTAAATACTTCTTCAGTTTTTAGAGACTCCTTGGCTTTTGGCGATTCTAATCTTCTCTGGTTTTTCTTTGTCTTAATGGAACAGTAAGTCGCGAATGATGACCTCGGAGCGCCGCACCTGAAAACATAAACAGGGTGGCCACTCAGATTTTGGAAAAACAAATTTCCGAGTCTTTTCTCTATTTATTTCGGGTTTTTAAAGATTTCCTTCTCAAATATAAACTTTTTTTGGTAAATAAATAGCTGATATCTTGATTTTTATTGCTCATTTTTTTTAAAGACTTGATAGAACTTGATATGAAATGTAAGAATTTAAAGTTACTGAGGAAAAAAGTTTAAGATATGGAATTTGAAATGGCTTCAGCTTTAAAGAAAAATAAAATCTAACTAGGATTGAATGAGTATTAACGAAAATATAAGTAAAGAATAATTAAATAGTATTCGTTGGAAGTCTTCAAAATTAAATATTAGAAATTAAACAACATTAAATTTTTATAAAAGTTTAGAAGATACAATTGTTTAATTTTTAAGACTTTCTGTTGAAATTGTACAATTTTAATCAATTTTGATGGGAAAATATTTAATTTTTAACGCTTTCAATTTAAAATGGCAATAATTTACAACTTTGAGTTTGAGATGGTACAATTTTTAAAAACTCAATTCGATATTATACAATTTCACGTTTTTATGAAACATCTTTTTACTAAGAAGGGAGCGTTCACATATGACTACACATTTCACAAGATTTTAGAAGATTTCGTAAAATTTTAAACATTTCCAAGGGAATTCAAAAGATCTAAAAAATATCCAAAAATTCAGAAAGCCTAAAATGTCCTTTTCTACAATTATTTTTAAAAAATGAATGAAAAAAAGTGGACAAGGGTTACAGAGATTTAAAAAATCCTAAAAATGAACGTCAGATGTGAATGCTTCCAAATAACAAAATTCCTGGTGAAGATATATAATCACCTACATTATCCGGTCTTTACCTTAGTCTAAAAAATCCGATTTCCAGTCCAGTGGCCACCCTGATAGCACCAGACAAGCTTTTTGGTAAGAAACGCTAACAGTTTATTAAAGATTCGACATGTCTGCTCTTAACATGATTGTTAAGATAACGTTTCTGCCGAAACTTAAGACCGCATTTCGTACAGGCGAAAGGTTTATCCTCAGAGTGAATTAACCTGTGTCTCATGAGTTCTGACTTCACCCTGAAACGTTTGTGACAAATATCACAAGCAAAGTTTTTCTCGCCAGTATGAGTTGTCACGTGAGCCAGCATTTCCTGTCTTCGTCGAAATTTCTTGGTGCAATATGAACATGGATGAGGAAACTCATCTGTATGAAGTTTGCTATGTATATAAAGGGAAGCTTTAGATTTGAATGTTTTTCCACAACAATCACATATGTAGGGTCTTTCACCAGTGTGAGTCCTTCGATGATCATCTCTCGTTGCTTTCGAAGCAAAACTACTTTCACAAAGATCGCAAGGAAAATTTTTTACTTTAGCATGAACGTCCTTCAAGTGACGAGAAAGTCCTCCAGAATCTCGGAATTGTTTCCCACAAACGTGGCAAGTAAATGGACGTTCGTCTTTGTGAATTCGAGCATGACGGATGTACGAATCTTTGAGTTTAAAGGCTCTTCCGCATTCTCGACATCTATAAGACTCTTTGGCGTCGTGTCGTTTTGCGTGATCATTTAATTCAATCGCAGAATTGAATTCCTCGTTGCAAACTTTACATTTCCAGTGAAATTCCTCGCCGTCGCTGTTGGCGACTTCAGAATCGAGTTGAAAATCCTGATAATCTTCCCCTTGTTCCGGTTTTACGTCATCTTTCACATCTTCTGGTTGCTCTTCATCAATTGGGATTTGCAGATCCGATATTTTATCCGTGATTGTCGATTTCAAAGGCCTCCGAAATATATTTTGCGTGTCAAGGAATACTTTAAATGATGTCTGGACTCTACTGGACCTGCAAAATAGTCGAAACTTGACTCCGGACATTCGGATCTGTCGCGTTATTTCAAATCGCGAACGTCGATTCAACTCGTTGCTTTAATTCTGACTTTGTTTCTGGGTTTGTTTGCTTTCCTCGAGATTTGCACTTTCCAATTTTTCTCTTCCGTGAAGATTTTAGGCGGTTAATTTATAGCTTTGCTTGACCTAAACGACATCTTTCATTCAGAAAATGAACACTCGCGCGAGAAAAAAGTTGGACCTGAAATCTTTGAGTTTCTCAAATTTTTATAGTTTTAATAAAAGTTTGAAAGTCAACTTTAGTTTATAAAGCCCGGCTCTTTTTGACGATACAACTGTTACCATTTCTTCAATATTCTATAATTAAAGAAGATTACCTTTCAGAATCTGAGCCTTCAGCATTTTTGAGATCAATCAAGTCTTTCTGTCGGTTCTCCTCCTAAAAATGAAGAAATTATCAATTCTAACTGCGTTTCAATATTGTCAATCGAGTCTAATTTTTTCAAACTTACCACATATTCTTCTTTAAAATTTTCAGTTACTTCAAGCTGCTCAGGTCTCGCTTCTTCGTCTGCTGATTGCTGAAAACAATTTATAAATTAACAATTTTTGCTGTTTTAATATTATTTCGGAAATAGAGTAATCTATCCAATGATTAGGCACCCCTTAATGGTTGACCATCTCATTTAAATATACCAATATGAAAGAATACTCATAAATAAAATCATTAATAAATAGCACCAGATGAGGCGCAAATAATTCCATGGCAGTTTATGATAATTTGAATCAATATAAAATTCATTATCCACCTTTGTATTTTATAATTTTGTTCGACGCCCATAACTTTTTTCTTTTTTTCAAATTTTTATTTAAAAATTGGAAAAATTCCTTAAGCGGCCAATCATTGTACACATTGCCCTAAAATTAAATAAAATTATATTAATACAAACCACTCGTTCTGCCTGGAGTCGTAAAAGTTGATTTTGAGCTTCTAAACAACCTTCGGAAAGATCATTCCAGGCGATCAAAGTCGCGGCACAGTGATAACATAGCTTAAGAGGTAAAATGTCTTTTTCAGTCACCTAGATGAAAAGAAAACATGAAAATTATTTGGATAATTAAAAATTAGCACGGTGCGTCTGAACCAACTTTAATTGAAAGGTCGTTGATTATAGTTTTCTGACATTCTACGAATATTGTAAGACCAAAAACCAAAAAATCGCGAAGGTGCATTTTAAAAAAATTTGTTTTTTATTTTATTTTTAAGAAAACAAGAAAAATTTTGCTCCTAAAACGTGATAACGTAAATTTAAATTTATTTCTAATATATGTCTGTATATAGTTTATTTTGTAACTAAAGAAGTTTTATTGTAAAGCAACAATATCTAAAAGAGTAATGTGTATTTAACGAAATATTATTTCATTAATTAAATATTATTTGATCCAAAACATTAACGAAATATTATTATTACTTAAGTGTTTTGGAGCCCAGTTTTAATCTAAAAATTCGATTTCTTCATCTTACTCACCAAATATTAAATTTGGAATTTTTTCCCTCTATGTTCTCTAAATTTCTTGCAGTGAGATCCCACTCCAATTGAGTGAATTCTCACTCCAACTTCTAGCCAGAAGTTAGCTTCTCTTTTTGGAGTGAAGCGTGACATCCAATTAGAGTAGCGAATGACTCTATGAGTTTGAATGACTGGTCACTCCAAATGGTGTGGCTGGTCGCTCCAAAAGAAGTGGATGACTCTTATTTGATGTGAACAAGTCACTGCATTTTGGAGTGAAAGAGTCACTCCAACAGAATGGAGTGGATGTAGCATTCACTCCAGTCTTACAGCTAAATTTGCACCAATTTTCACTCCAAGGAATTTAGAGAGTAGAGTTAATAAATTTTTAACCAGAATTATGCGTACAGAGCGAGAAAATATCGAATTCAAATATTTTTTAAGTAAAATGAAAATATTGAATTTTGGAGTTAGATTTTGAATTCTTCGTTTTATGGAAAAAGTATCGAAACTAAATATCTTTTCGCTCTATATGCAGTCTTATGTTTAAAAAAAGATTAGCGCTACATAGTGAAAAAATATTTATCTATAATTTTCGTTGAGTAAAATGGGGAATGAAATTTTCAGTTTAAAATTTTGGTCGAACGCCCTTAAGAATAAGTGTCCTTTATAGATCCTCTCGAATTCCAAAATACATAATTTATATTATTCTTAAACTTTAAATACAAATTATTACATTTTAGCAAAAAAATTCCTTTTGCATTACAAAAAAATATAAAAAAACAACTTCTTTCAAAATGCGACCGTGTGATTTATTTGATTTTGGTCTTAAAATGTTCGTGGAATGCCAGACAACTAACTATAACAAATAGGAAAATTTTATATGCAAAGACCTTTCAATTAAAGTCGGTTCAGACGCACCGTGTTAGGTTTAAAACTAGTTAAAAATGTATAGTAAATACTTTTATAGGTAGATGCTTATTTATCTTGCTACATAGATCATTTTCGAGTCCTTCTCCTTTAAAAATTGGAATAGTATGGCTGTTGACAGTCGCACATATCCTGCACATTTCAGGTATCGATGGATTTTCTTCTTCCTCATTGATGACCTGCATCTCTTCTCCCTCCGCATTGTCAGGAATATCGGACACTAGAAAATATTCTCCTTCTTCGACGTCCGTAGTCTTAGCCTTCCCAACTACTTCATTTTCATCATCGCATGAAGAAAGAATCATTGAGTCCCGCATTTCCATTTTATGTGAGGATTGTTTTTCAGACTAAAATAAAATAATTTAAAATTAAGATATTTTAACATTCGATTTTTAAAAATATCACAAGCATAAATTCTTAACAATGTATCTTTGACAATGGCATGCAGTGCATCAGGAAACTATAATATTTTCTAAAACGTGAGGTTAGGAAAAGGCATGACGCCAAGCCATCATTATCGCATCTTTTCCATTATCTCATTTATCCAAATAAAAATTAGAAACATAATAAAAACTTGAACTTGAATATGAATTAAAATAGAAACTTATATTCTTGAAAAATATATATATAATATATTGAGAATATTTGCACCACGGCCACCACGTTTTTCTTACCTCAAAAATACAAAGATATTAGTATGAAATAATAAATAAAATAAAAGATATTTATTACTACTAAAAAATATATTTGGTTGCCTTCATACCTCAAATAATCAATTATTCTGGATTCCTGGACATCTAATATAATTTCACTTCACTTGTACTTTTTCAGGAACGATCAAATATAAATAATTTTTAACTCCTGTTTTGCTGTTGATCTGGGGCGATATACATAAAATATATGAGAATTAACTGTATATATCCAGAGATATAACAAACATATATGTATAAGAAGAAATATCCTGTGCGTATGATCGAGATTATAGCGTGCAGCCAAAACCATAGCTGTGTGTATGCAAAACAGAAATGTGTATATAAAACAAATTGCTGCAAGTGTAAACATTTCTATGTATTTTGTACTTCTAGTGCATATATGTATATATATATATGAACACACACGTACGTGGAATATGTGATAATGCGCATTCGCAGTCGGCTCGCGGGTGACGCTCAAAACTGACGAAAGTAGCGTTCCCAACGCGGGCCCCAAACTCTACTGCGCATGTGTCGCGCTCGGCATCCGATTGGTTGCTATTCGTGCGCAATTCAAAATGCTAAAAAATATTATTTTTATTGTTTATTATAAATAGCGAAAGAAAAATTTATTATAAATAATGAAAATTAAATTTATTATGAATAATTAATATAATTAAATTTATTGTAAATAATGAAAAAAATGCAAGAAGATACAAGTAAGTGCGACACATGCGCAGTAGAGTTCGGGATCCGCTTTGGCCTTTGGGAATATAGAGACATAATAAGGCGCGGTCAGATTTCCCACCCGGGTGCACCTCGGGTACTGGGTCCTTTTCTAACATATTGAAATTTCGACTTGTAAGAAAAGGACGCAGTACCCGAGGTGCACCCGGGTGGAAAATCTGAACGCGCCAATAGAGGTGAAAAGGCATGCACTGAAAGTGTCTTCATAATAGAAAGAGAAAGCAGATGAAAGGAGCGCTACCTGTCTCTCTCTATTGACGGGATTAGAGAGAGACAGTTATGGTTCTTTTCATCTCCTTTCTCTTTCTATTAGGGAGAAACTTACACCAAAGATATTAGTACCTAATATAATATCCTTGGTATTGTTAAGGGCATGTATTACTTACCCGATCCCTACCTTACCGACATTTTTTTCTCTGTAACGCTACGTCTACATTTATTGAGATACCACATTGAAAATTTCTATATTTGAAGCTAAAGCCTTAAGGGCATGCTCTGCCCCGTGGTTTGTGAAAATTTTTTTTCGAAGTCACCACGGCCAAACGAAATGATATATCGCTTTCAAACTTTGGGATATGGGAAATGAGACACTAAATTGCTTTTTAAAATTTAATTTGAGTAGTAATTTTGAAAAAAAATCTGATCCCTACCTTACCGACTTAGCTTTTTTTTCAAAATTACTACTCAAATTAAATTTTAAAACGCAATTTAGTGTCTCATTTCCCATATCCCAAAGTTTGAAAGCGATATATCATTTCGTTTGGCCGTGGTGACTTCGAAAAAAAATTTCACAAACCACGGGGCAGAGCATGCCCTTAAGGTGCAGTCCCATGTCGGCAAAAAACGTCGGCATAAAGCTGCATTCACATCTTTTTTGGAAAATGTTCTTCTTCTCACTCTACTCTAATATATTAAAATGGGATAGTCACATGCAGGGTTGCACGGTTACGCGTAACTCGGACTTTTATATGTATAATACGTATTTTACGTATTATGCGTAAAAAATGTAATAAATGTATAAAATGGCGGATTTAAAAGGAGTTTGAGGGGAAAAGAGCATAACATAACCTCAATTATTCAAGAATTAGGTTATGTTTACTTTCTAAATATGAAGCGCAGTCGCCATCTTGAAAACGTAAATTACATGTAAAAAACTAGAGACGTAAATTACGTACGTAAATTACGTCAAAAACCTCATGTAATTTACTTAAGGTATATTACGTGTGCAACCCTGGTCACATGATTCAGTGAGAAGAAGAACATTTTCCTAAAATGTGTAAATGCAGCTTAAAGCAGAAACTCATGAGAGAGATAGACATAGGCAGATCTGTTTGTCTCTTTCACTCTCATGAGTTTCTGCTTTACGCCGACGTTTTACGCCGACATGGGACTGCACCTTATGCATGGTTTTCTACTTATGGTAAATTACGTATTTTACGTAGACCCCCCCCCCATATGAATTTGGTGTTTTCAACGTTTCAACGTAAAATACCTAGTAAATTACTGTAGAAAACCATATAATTTATCTAGGGTATTTTATTTACCCAACTGTGGCGTAACGCGTAAAGTACAGCCAGCGCCTCTTGCGGTTAGAGTCAGACTTCTCAAGTTATATTTATTCTGCGCATGAGCAAGAATGAAAATCGTGCAGCCCTATCCGACGACAAGATAATTTGTATGCCCTTAGTGATGCCAGCATGGAACTAATCCGTAAGGCGGCGCCACCTCTGTCCTCTCCTATGAATGCATTGTTTTGCATAGTTTTCATGGAGAAATATGAATAAATAACATAAAAAATATAAATATTTCGTGATTCCAAGCGTGATTTCGTGATTCCAAGTGCATATTTTTTAAATCATAAACATGAGTGTTCGTAAAGGTAGTCGGTGTGTTGTTCCTAATTGCAAGTCAGGTTATGCTTCCTGCAAGGAAAAAGTAACTTTAATTTCGGTGCCGAAAGACAAATCAAGTCAGTTGAAAAAGAAAGAAGCCAAGTTTTGCTCAACATAATTAAATCAGATTTGTGAT
>UCOK01017687.1:0-65495 GCA_900474325.1 Synergus umbraculus
TCATCATTTCCGCTTGCCCGAATAGCTTGCGCAGCTGTTCATTTCACGTAACAATGATTTCAAAATACGCGCGACCGAACAACCGCTGACCCATTCACGATTTCAAACTGAATTCCGTATTACCTCGAGACTATATGCACGGCGAGGAATTATTAAAGATCAATGTCCAGATTTCATCGATCTAATAACAAAAGAACGAAAGGGGCGCCAATTTGGGATGTTAGTACCCTTGAATAAATTTTGAGAATGTTTCGTTTGGCGAAACTAAATCTACTCTATATGGTAATTACCACAAGCCCTTAATGACTCTGAACCGGATTAAATAAAGAATCAGATTTTTATAATCAGATTTCTAATATTTTATAATTTCTAGGAATCCTTCCTTTCAATTGCTTTTAATTTTATTTGTAAGAAGATTACGATTTCAATAATGAAATACGATTTAGCTTATCAAGAATAATCCGATTATATCTGTATTTAATTATTGGCTTTATAATTTTTAAAAACTCAGAAGCGTTATAAAATTGTTACTGCAAATTCAGTTTTCATCACTGTTGCTTTTACTTCTTCTCTTTAATAATGAATCCAATTAAAACCGAAATTTTTAAAACAAATGACAGAATTTCTTTATAATAATTAAGGAATGTCAAAGTGAAGAAAAATAAATTTATAGAAAGATTTTTTCCTACCCCAGACTTTTATAGAGTCTGAAAAGTTTCGAACTTAAACTTCTTCGGCTTCTACGACCTCAGCATCAAAAAACTTTCGTTGAAATTGATATTCATGCACTGTCTTGAGTATTTATTTTCTTTGAAAACTTTTCAAAATTCTAATTCAATCTTTACTTTTCAGAGAACAGGGACTTGGAATAGTTTACAGTTTATTAACTTCACTTACAGCATAATTTTTGTAACTAAATTTTTTATAAATAAAACGAAATAATTTGCAGTCTAAAATATTTATGCTAGGCTTACCTAATGTTTTTGAATAAAATAAATATTTATAAATTAAGCCAAAAAGTTGGTTTAAAGAAGTAATCACTTAATTTGTTTTGTAATGACCAACAGACGCTCCGGAAACTCGTTTAGAAGGAGTTCCATTCGGTCAACTGGAAGAGGGTCGAGATCAACTTGAAATCAGATGTTTGGCTGACGCCAATCCTCCAGCTTCGATCCTTTGGAAACGTACGAAAGGACAAACGTTGCCGGAAGTTGCTGGCATTGGCCAGGCTCTTTCCTTTTCTCCCATATACAGAGATCACGCTGCTGTTTATACTTGCGAAGCCTCCAACACCGAAGGAGAAAGCAGTCCAGTCTCAGTTCAAATATCCGTCAATTGTGAGTCAACTATAAAATCATTTTATTCCTAATTCAACACTGAGAAAAATGTTTGGTGCGGACAACAAAAATTGTTGGTTGTGCCAACAAAATTTTTGTTGAACCAACCAAAGTTTTGTTAATTCAACCAAAATTGAGATTTTGTTGGTTCAAATGAATTTTCTTGATTCAATAAAAAGTTTGTTGAAAGAACGAAAATTTGGTTGGCACAACCAAACAATTTTTGTTGCTTCTATAGCAACAAAAAGTTTTGTTGTCCACACCAAACATTTTTCTCAGCACGGAGAAAAATGGATACCCAACGGTAGTATCTGGATATTATGACTGAGTATCTGTGCGACTTAACTATAGGACAGCTATCTAGATACTCAAATTTAGTATCTGCATATTATCAAAGAGAGATACTCAAAATGAGTATCCAAGACATTATGCGTGAGTATCTTAGATACTAAATACGAATATCCCACGGTTTTACAGTACAGTATCTGAAATACTATACCTGAGTATCAGTGATATTCAATTTTTTTTTAATTTTTCAGGAAAATTAATAAATTAATAAATTTTATTATTATAATTAAGTTTAAGATGTTTACAAGTTAAAAATTACATAGTATTTGATTGGAAATATATATATATATATATACAATATAATGTAACTATTTCGTCGAATCAACGAAAATATTGACAATTTTTCGAATTTTATTTTACTCCAAAACTCCAGGAGCTGATAACGTGTCCCAAAAAGCAGTAGGCTGCTCCATTTTTCTGCACAAAACATGTGAAAATGTAAAATTGAAAAAAATTTTGGCAATTATATACGAATCATGCATAATTTAGGTTATGCTTGTTTTTACATACCATGCTTTCTTTAAATTTTGGCAAGAAATTTAGAGTCTAATTTTATAGTTAGTTATAGTTAGTTATTAAAATATAAGAAATTATATATACTTACACAATTTCAATAAAATAACACTATAATATACATATGTAACACAGTTTGACGCCGCGTTGTTGACAGTCGGTGATCACCTCGAATTATACATAAGCGCATGCGCGTAATAAAATGAGTATCTACAGATATGGCGGTTGAGTATACAAATTTGAATATCTAGTGATACTAAACGACAGTATCTTCTATTTTTAATAGATACTATGTGGTAATATCTAGATATTGTACCACAGTATCTTGTATTTGAATATCTACATTTGAGTATCCATTTTTCTCGGTGAGTGAATGGTAAAACGTCCAAAGGTCAAAGAACATAGGTCAGTCCTTGAAAACGAGATCCTAAAAGTTGTAGAGGAAATTCTTATTTCCTTATGAAAAATATCCTGGTGATGAAAATAAATTCTTTCTCTACATCAAACAGGTTTATTTATATATCATTTATATATCAGTTATTTCATTAAACTAAATGCTATAAATTGTTATTTGAATTGGACGTAATTCTGAGCGCTCTACTGATTCAGAGATAATTCAGTTTTGAAAGTTATGTAGGATTTCAATCAGTATTTACGTTGAAATGCATGCTAGAATAATTAAATCATAGAATTTGCTTTCAACTGTATTGAGGAATTGAGTGATTGCAACACGTTTTGGAAATAGAAATTCTGAGATGACCAGAGAGCATTCAATCAACAGCGAGAATTTTGATTGATTGCTAGCACTATTCCTGGCAATCAGGGAAAGTGCAGCTTGTGATTTACACTAGGGATAAAGCAAAATCCTTTTCATTTTCATGCAGACCCACCGAGAATAAGTTCAGTTGGACCGGATAGAAGGAAGACAGCTTTGTTATATTCAGCAGCTTCTTTTGAATGTCATGCAGATGCCATGCCACCTGCCGAGTACAGGCAAGATTCATTCTCATAAAAAAATTGTAATTTATTACAATCTAATTGCAATTTAGAACTTATTTTTGAAACATTTTTTGTGCATGGTCCAGGTGGGCTCAAATTTTTTCCGATGGTCGATTGCCTGTAGAATGTGGAACAGGTCAGCGTTTAGTGTTAACAAATG
Source organism: Synergus umbraculus (assembly GCA_900474325.1). Lineage (NCBI taxonomy): Eukaryota > Metazoa > Arthropoda > Insecta > Hymenoptera > Cynipidae > Synergus > Synergus umbraculus. The sequence continues at coordinate 3,358 of UCOK01017687.1, forward strand.
TCACTTATGACCAACAAGGTCAATACATTTGTTTGGCCGCGAACAAAATCAATGGGAACATCAGGGAAGTTCAAAGTGAACCTGTTTCTCTACAAGTCGTAGGTGCACCAAAGGTAAGACTTATATATTTAAAAATTTTTGAAAATCATTATCTCGATTCGTTCTGTAAAAATTCGAATTTCAGGAATTTAATTAATAAAACAAAAACTCAAACAGCAATAAAGCGAAATTCAAATTAGAGCTTGTCAATATGTTATGTAATACCTGAAAATTCAAAGTCATTCTGTAATTATTCATCTCTCGTTTCATCGCGTAGATTTCAAATTACATAGTGAAGAGCGTATAAAGCAACACGAAACTCTGCGACTGACATTATAATCGGTAAATCAGCTTCGCACAATATTTGTTACGTGTTTGCAGGTAATGAAGCCGGCCAGTACGGAGAAGTTCCTTGTTTCCACGACGGAAGGTAGCCCAGCTCGTTTGGAAATCACACTCTGTTCTAATCCCAAGCCACGACTCGTCGCCTGGGAATGGGGAAGCACCAGACTCCATGCTGGTTAGACCACAATCCAGTATTCCAGTTTGGTTTAAATTTTCATTTTTGTACGTTTTAAATCCACTGGATTTCCTGTTTTTTTCATTATTTTCATTCCTTTTTGTATTTTTCTTATCCAGATTCTTTTTAACTCCCAACAATCACTAAAAAATTTCAATTCAATTAGAAGAAGACCCTCTCATAAATAAGTATGTAGTCTTTGAAAAAATATTTTGTGAAACAAAGTCGAAAAGTAACTTTAACAAAACAAGATTAACTTCTATAGGTACATTCGTTTTGAGAATTTTCTCATCCTTTGAACTACAACAATATCGTAGGATATGATTTCAATACAACTTTCTCCAACTTTTCTCTTATGTTTGCAGACAAAGGATATTTTCAATTCAGATTTTTCTAAAGATTTCAAGAATGTGAATTCAATTTTCAAAGTTAAAGCAATTTTAAAAATTTGATAACTTCTTATTTCTGTACCTATACCTAATCTTCGACCTTTTGTTTTATGTAATATGAAAATGACGTTAATAATGTGTTAAAACAATAAATATGTAATGAATAATATTCTGAAAGGTAATTTAACTTTTCAGGTGAAATTTTGGAACCTCGTCATCGAGCTTTCGACCTAAAACCACTGCTTTCAGATTACTGTTACTTAGCAATTTTAGAACTAATAACTACCATAAGAGAAGATCAAAGACTGTACCACGTGATCGTGGAAAATGATCGTGGAAGTGATCGCCGAGTTTTGATGCTCAGAGTCGACGAACCAGGCCAGGTAATTTTTTTGTGAGATTTATTATTATCTCGATATATCATTTCCATCATAAAAGCTAAACAATTTTCCATTTTTAGATTCCACTGGTAATTGGAGCTGTTGCAGGATTCACTGTTCTCTCAATATTGATAATGGGCTTCGTTTGTTTCCTACGTTCTGATAGATGCTGTGTTACCAGAAATACAGTTCCAGTAATGCAACAAGTTCATTGGTAAGTATCGAATTCTATAAATATTGTTTTATAAAACGAGTATCTGTTCCAATTTTAATGAATCTGAAATTTCTCCAGTACAAAAGCCTCAAATACAATGATTGAGGATCCGCGATTGACTGTGGAAACGATGGAACGAGCAGCTCAGCAATTTATCCCTGAAAAGAGACAAAATCACGTTTTGAAACCTGTTCCGTCCCAATATCATCAGGACATTTATCAGCATGATCCTCATCATCAGCAGCCTCATTATCAGAGGCATCATCATCACAGTCAATCTCATGGACCACAATATGCTATCCAGGTCAGATAAAAGTCTTTATCAGATTTTAAAATACAAGTAGATTTTTTAAATGCCCACGAAGGAATGAATTCCCGACAATTGCTTTCGTTCTTTATTTTCCATGCACGATGAATGTGAAAATCATCCCAACAACAATTCACTGTTTGCAAGGGCTCTTCAAGATTCTCACCAATCATTCTTTTATGCCAGACAAATATATAATAAATAAAAAATTTCCCCGAGCTCCAAATTCTATTCTCCATTTTATTCAACAAAAATATTTAATTTCGAAACTTTTTGCATAAAACAAAGAATTCAAAATCTAACTTCAAACTTGAATATTTTCATTTATTTAAAAAATATTTGAATTAGATACTTTCTCGCTCTGTACGCATAATTCTAGTTAACAATTGATTAATTATACAGAAGGAAATAATTCCAAATTTAATATTTGTTGAGTAAAATGAGGAAATCGAATTTTTAGATTCAAACTTGGCTCGAACACCCTTAAACTAAAGTATAAAATGAGCCGTTGGTTTCAAACAGTGAATGTGATGAGTAGACCAAACAAAATTGCATTTGGCATCTTTTAGAAGCATAATAAAGTTCTCTTTCCATTCTTAAGAAAAATATCATAGTCCCCACCCCCTCCACCTTTCTGAAATCATCAAAACACGTTTCATGAACATTTTCCATTTTTGCCTCGACTCTTGCAGAATCATTGTTGAACCTTTGTTCCTTTTTGAGCCAAGAAAAGGCACTCTTTTCTTTGCAGCCTCGCATTCCACGGGATTCCAGAGTAAAAGATTGACTTATAAATACTTTGCAACCCGTAAGACATTCTCCATCGTCTGCATTTCAAGACTCGACAGCTACGTGCATGTTATAAAGTCGATCGGTTGCCAAGAAAACATTGAGATGGACATTAAGAAGACTTGAACGAATCTTCCGTTAAGAAAATTGTTCCTATCAAAAAAAGAAGCTTATCTCCTGGAAAGCAGAGACCTTTGAGAAATATACAATTTATCGCAAGTTACCCATGTCCGAATTTAATTCATTAATCGCATGTGTCAGTAGGGCGTCTCAAGTAAAAAAGTTTTTTTCTCAAATTTAGTTTTTCACTAGCAAAAACTTAATTCAAATTTTTTTAATTTGAGACACCCTTAAACGTCAGTTTGACTTTTCTTGATCGATTCAATTAAACATTTTCCTTTAGAAGAGCGTTACTGACACCGATATATAAAAAAGTGTTTGAATAGTTTTATCTGCAAGAGATTGTGATCACCTTTCTCCATTTATATCATCACAAGAGTTTGGATTATTTCACTAAATTAGTCATAAAAAAAGTTTTTTTGAATTAATTAAAACAAAAATTAAGTGAAAAAATCCAATTGCTAGTAGTAAATTGTCACCGTTATAAACTAATGCATTTTGCACTGTTACATACTACGCAGATTAGATTAATAAATCGTTGCACTGCAGCAGAAACGTAAGCTTAGTAGGCTTTTAATAATTGCGAAAGAGAAATTTTGTAATGATAGCCTTTTTAAAGAATAATCGAATCTTTAATTAAAATGTACTTTCGTGTAGAAATCAATGCCTACAATTACGCTTCTGCATAGTTCATTAATTGTAGTACGATATTCGCGTTGTAAATACCTAATTGTCATTAAATTTGTTACGTTTGCACTATCGTTAAAAGCACATGATACCTTCCTCACACCCTCATAGTCGTCTGCATTACTTCAAGATTTATCAAAGACATCTCAACAAAGAAATATTTTCTCAATTCAATTTGATAAAATTCAATTCTTTATTTTACTTATTTTTCCCTACTGAAGATGCCTATGTAGGTCTCAAAATTCGAATCCTATCGAAAGCTTCAGATTGAAATTCATTCCGAATCATTCCGAAATTTATATCTGAACCAAACAGTTTCATTCCAATCTAATCCGAAAGAAATTTTCAATCCGAATTAATTAAAATTAATCCGAATAAATCCGAAAGAATCCGAATTTTTCGGAAACATTTGGATTGAAAGTTCTGATTGACCGGATTTATTCGGATTAAAGGTTCGGACCGGAATAAACTATATTTGTTTCGGATACAAACTTCGAAATTATTCAGAAATTTTCGTATTGATTCGTAATGAATTTCAATCCGAAGCTTTTGCTAGGAAACCTATAGCCTGTTTCCATATAAAATCTTAGGTAAAAAAACAATCCATGTAGATATTTTCATCAAAAATCAAAAAAGTTTTGAAGGTTTCTTTGAGACATCTTACCTAATGTGAAATTCGTTAGTCTTAGCTCTACTATCTTGTTAAAAATGACGTAAAAATAAGTCAAGAGCATTATTTCCGAAGAAATAAAATTTCTCTTTCAGAAATCTTATTGTTAGTGATAATAACTGTGCAGGGGGAGCAGCTGTTTCTAAAACCAGATCGTTTAGCAACACTGAAGCCTCACTGCAAGATCGACAAGCCACCCCAATATACGACATTCAAGCCAAGTTCACGTGATTGAAGATGATATCTGTTTTATAATGTGGATTCGAGAATAAGCAGCAAAAAGTTCTACAAAAGTCTAAAGATATTCAATGGTGATCAAAAACTATAAGGAATCATAAACGATTCAATATTTCTGATTTTTATCGATCACTTTCATTTAAATGTCCAATATGTATTTAGAAAATTAAGTTTCAGCGGACATACCATGCGATAGTTTGAAAATTTATCAAAACTTCGTATTCGAAGCTAGATATCAAAATTACATTTTAAGAAATATCGCTTTTAGAAAAAAAGATTTTGTAAGATTTAATAATGTGTTGATGAATCAAGGATTTTTTGTCGTTAGAGATTTTTATTGGTCTTCGAATCAGAATGCCAGTGTAATTTATAAAAGTACAAAGCTAGTAGATAGCATGAGAAATCGCAATGAAGGGAAGTGTATATGATACACAGTTTGTAAAGATTGAAGAGTGTATTATAAGTGGCAGGCGGATGAATTTGATTTTCGAATACACTGATTTTTCGAAAAAAAAAAGTAAAATAGAAATTCTTTAAAATATTTGCCAAATCATAAAAAATGAACTCTTTATTATTATTGTTCAATTGATAGAATGTTTATCAAAAAAAGCGATCAAAAGCGAGGCCAAAATGTAAATAGTCAGGGCTTGATGAAGGAAATCAAATGTTAGTTAATCAAAGTATCTATGGTATAAAATTATAAATATTTCTGTAAATAGTTATGTATGTATCGGACGAGGTGTCATTGTGTTTTTATTTTCAGGGAGTACCGTCCATCTGCGACAAAAATATTACAGAAACTTGTGAAAGCAATTTTTAACTCGTTTTTCCATCTCGAAGAATCTGATAGATTCTAGTATCTTAGCTGAAATTTTTGGGAGTTGAAAAGCAATTAATTTACAGAAGTAAAGACTTTTAAAGATTTTGAAAAGACTGACTTGAATATTTTAATACTCATTTTTGAGTCTACTTTAAATGAGAAAATTTTAGCCAATTATATGTAATAATGGCAAAAAGTTTTATTGCAAATGTACAGACAAAATACTATATGAATATTGAAGTAAAACTTGCTTCTTGGATAATAATTTTTAAATAGTGTAATCATAATAGTGATAAGTATCTTGTCATCTCTTAAAGTATTATAATAGAATGTAAATAGAGATGGAAAAATATAAGAGTACAATTTTATAAATTTGAAAATAATTCTAATATGAAACTAACTTTCGGAAAATAAAAAGTGTCGCGTTTAGACTGTACTCGATATTTATTTCTGCGAGATTCGAATTTTCAACTGCCAAATTGTGAAGACTATTAAAAATATATCACTGTATCGAAATCGGTACAAAACTTGCACTTTAACAACTACGTTATGTGTATAAATTAATGACGATCACCTGGAAAAATACTTCCAATGAAGAACTGTAATTATTGTATACTGTAAGTTATAAATCATTTAAATTATTAATAAGACAGTAATATCTGAAAAATATCTTTTCATTTCGAACCTTGACTAACTTGACTTCATTAAACTGTGTAAAAAAAATGAATACTCAATTTTAGATTATTTTAAAAGATTTCCTAGAGATTGCAAACTATAATACTATTTTTCCAAAAGAGGGAAATGTTTCTTGCGTAGAACTTCAGTTATTTGTCTTTTGGCACCCGGAACAAACAGTAACATTCATTTTGAATTCTGAAAAATGTACTTTATTATTTTTAAAGTGTATAAAAATTCAAATATATTTTGAATTATTACCCCTTTATTATAATTATATTATAATAAATTATAATTTGATATTTTTCAAAATACAATTTACAGTTCACTTCTTTATCGACTATCATTTACTTCCTTATCATTTACTTTGGTGTATGCGTGTATGTGGCGTTGCCTATAATATGGCGTTACAGAAAAAAATAAAAATTCGATATAAGTATTCAATTTTCTTCACAGAAAATAATATTTGATTAACATTGTAATGTAGTATTATATTTAATATTATCGAGAATTATGAAACTTATCGCTACGAAATAAAACTGAATAAAAAACTACTTTTTAAATTAGAACCAAAATTTAAACTCCGAGCGCCGGAAATGATGGCCAATGAGAAATTGTGATTGGCTGTAGGTACAAATGGCGGTTTATTATTTGAAAGCAAACAAAACAAACAGAACAATTAAATTAAGAATCACCTTCAAGTCCTTCAATTTATATCGACTTTTTTGACAGAAATAAGTTTTTATATTTATATTTATATTGATCAATTTGGCCAAGCGAAAAAAATGATAAATGTTTTGATGTTACCGCCCTCCAAAACTCCAATAGAGTTTCCGTAAGTTTCCCACTTTTCGACATTTCGAGTTGAGTCATTGAGTGTGTTGGTTTGGTCGTTTGGTGTTTATCCGCATCCGACATTCACCGCAAGTCTATATAACAAGCTGTTTGGATATTTTGGCGCCAACGTGTTAACTCTGTTAATTTTCAATTTTTTTCCAACAGTTTTCATAAATAGTAAGTAAAAATAAAACATAGTATTTGTATTCTTGAGTGGAATTAAATCGAATAAGTATTTCAGGAGTTATACGCATTATATATCAAACTAACCTCAAAATATTTCAGTGCCACCAAAAAAAGCAATGAAACGCCTTGCTAGTGTTCCAGTAAAAGAAACTAAAAGCACGAAGCGAGTTAAAAAGCAAGGTAAGCTCTAGATTCAATAAATTTAAGAACTAAGCGACTTTTAATTCATAAAATTCCCTTCATTTCAAGCATTTCACGTGACCTTGTTGCTCCATGAGATTCAGCATTTCTGACCAATTGAATACATTCTAAAGAAAGTTAGATTTTTATTTAAGTTTTATTGATTTTATTCAATGTATGATTCATTATTTTCCTTGCAATTATTTACAATTTTTTGTATGACAATATAATTTTGGAGGTTTTGGATTTTCTAACCTATAAATTCATAGTGTGTGTTCATATCAAACGCAAATTTAGTTTTCATAATGTCCGTTACAAATGATATACTTTAAATCAATAAAAATTATTTAGAATGAATTTTATCATTTGCTTTAATAAATATTAGAATTATATATGTTTTTGCTCTACAGTAGTACATTTTTCCTCTCTTCCTACAATTCTATTTGAAAAATGAATACTGTTACAAAGCGGAAATATATCTAATTACATTATTATTTTACTTGAGGTTTAGTGAATCCAAAGTTTGTAATCTACTTAATTTTAAAATGAAACTGTAACTTAATTTTAAGTTACAGAGCTTTCGATCTCGCCAGATCTCCGTACTGTAAAAGAAGGAGGATATGTTCTCGTTTTTGGAAATGGTGATGTCGGGCAACTTGGTTTCGGCCCTGACGTTATGGAGAAAACACGACCTGCGACTCTTCCCGATTTTGAAGACATTACTGAAGTCGTAGCTGGTGGTATGCACACTATATGTATGACGAAGACTGGAAAAGTAGTAACATTTGGTTGTAACGATGAAGGAGCTTTGGGAAGGAATACTTCGGAAGAAGGTTCTGAAGCTTTTCCAGGTTTCGTTGAACTCCCTGGAAAAGTTATACAAGTTTCCGCTGGAGATTCACACAGTGCTGCTCTCCTGGAGGATGGGCGCGTTTTCGCATGGGGAGCATTCAGGGTACTACTATAATTAATTATTTCATAATTTACCCTCTATGATAGGATCATAACAAAACCCGAATAGAACAGTTTGAAATCAGAAGATAATTTTCTAAATTTCTTGTTACTTTTTCTCCAGTAATTTACATTTCTTTCTTCTTCAGGATTCACATGGTACTATGGGTCTGACGATTAAAGGAAACGAAAAAATTCCAGTGGAGATGCTCCCATCTGTAAAAATAGTTAAAATAGCATCTGGTGCAGATCACCTTGTTTTACTTGATGTTCGTGGTCGCATCTACACCTGTGGTTGTGGAGAACAGGGTCAATTAGGTAGAATATCGCCCAGAAGTTCAGACAGACATAGTAGACATGGTCTAACGCCTTTGCTCGTACCTGCATTAGTTGAATTCAAAGTTGGAAAGAAATTAGAGTTTGATAACATATGGGCATCGACCTCCTGCACTTTTGCAAAAAGTTATCCTAGTGGGGACATCTATGCTTTTGGATTAAATAATCATAAACAAATTGGTAAGGATTGTTTTAATAATTATTAATAACAACAATAATTTGTTTCTTGATTCGAGAGATTACTTTGAAATATTTTAGAATACAGTACTCACATTTTTAAAAATATTTACAGGATTTAGCGATGGAGACGCGCATTTCCACCCACGTCTTTCGAAAACTTTTACTGGAAAAAAGTGGACACGCATATGTGGCGGAATGCATCACACTGTTGCGCTTGACGAAGATGGAAAAATTTTTGTCTTAGGACGAAAAGAATACGGACGCCTAGGACTTGGCCCTAATTGTGAGGATGCGACAAGTCTTATGCAAGTCAAGGCTTTGGATTCTTCAAAATGTATCGACATTGGAGCAGGAACTGCTCAATCTTTTGCTGTTACCGACTCTGGTATGATATCAATCTCAGATATAAAATTATCAACTTCAACTTTTTGATTGATCGTTTGAGATTAGCGTTCTAGATAATTTTATATTTTAAATTATTCTGATTTCAGGAGAATTATACGCTTGGGGAATGGGCTCAGATGGACAACTAGGAACAGGTAACGAAGAAGATGCAGAAACACCTGTGTTAGTAAAAGCAAAACAACTAGAAGGAAAAACCGTGATGAGAGTATCTGGTGGTGGGCAGCACTCTGTAATATTAGCGATTAAGAAACGATGAAACTATGTTAATGATAAATTTATTACAACCGCAAAGTTGTAGCACAATTGCTTTCGAAAATCATTTAATTCACAACTCGCGGATATACAAGTAACATGTTGATTTTCTATAGTGAAAAGCAGCATGCTAAGAAAGCGTTCAATCATTAATATGTATATTGATTTTGACTGAAGTGTTTTTCTTTTTCTAATTTGATATGTTGTATTGCAGCTAGAATAAACTATTTTCCTGATTTTGATGCAGATATATTCGGTCCTACTATTTTTAGACGTTATATACATACTTTCCAGTATTTTTTCAATTTGTATCCTTTGCGTTTTGTTATAGCGTGTTAAAAGTTTGGGTATTACAAGATTCGCTGTACGAGAACTTTTTAACAATAAGATATGACCAACTGTGTGATTGAAAAGGAACGAAGATGTACATGTGAAAATTTTCAATGAAGCTATTCATTGGTATAATAATAAATTTTTCCACGCTATTTCACTTTCTTTTCATTGCCTTTCCCTTCAATGCCCTTTAATTAAAAACTTCTTTCGAAATTTTTCATATATATTTCAAGGATTGATCAAAGAAATAATTTGAATTTTGATTCCACTTTATTCACAACATATAATTACAGACTGTAACAACATTAGCGTAGTATTTTCAACACTCTGTGCTGATCTCAAATTTCCAAAACATGAATGAATGTAAATGAAACAATACGCGACACGTAATTGAAACTAGACTGTTGAATAAATGGAAATTCAACTATTAAGAATGATAAATGCATGTCATTCATTTCGACCCACTTTAATCTTTTGAATTAAAACTTTGAATTGAACTTAACTATGTTACTTTGGCTGTTCAGCAGTGTTAGCCTTCAAAGCATTTTCGTCCTGCATCGTGATTTGGGTGAGCTTCTTGCCGATTTTGTCATGTACTTCAAAGTACTTAGCGATGCATCGATCCAAACATATTGACTCGCCCTTTCCTAGATCTGGTTCTCTGTATTTTGTAGGAATACATTTTTTGTGACAAGCTGAGCTCATCCGATTATACATGTCCGACATCATTTCGATTTCTAATTCCTGGACTAATTTGAATTTTTCCTCGTCTAATTGCGGTAACGCCGTCATTTTGATTGCTGATTAAATACTTGGTTATTTACCACGTCAATTTTCTATCTATTTCACCAGGCTGCGGTTGATCATCCAGTGCGTGTCTAATACGATCTCTTGCTTTCATTTGCTCATATCTACGGGATGTAATATACCTCTTTGATAATACAAAACCATATAATCCTCCAAAAATACAAACACCCCTGAAACAATCGAAATTTTCTGGTAAGTCATTGAATTGAATTAGAAGAATTTTAAAACAACAGATAGAAATTAATAATTAAGAAAATGTAATTTATATAAAAGAAAGATGAAATTGCAATAATAATTTGTATTGTGTAATGTGCGTGTAATATCGCCAAGTAATACTCTCTGTAATCAGCATTTTGAGAAAGACCGTAAAAACAAATCGCAAATGCGCAATTTTATGAAATAATATCATGAGATTATAGGGTTAAAAATAATAAATTTCTTGACTAAAATTTGCCAAAATTGAATAATAGGAAAGCCGAAAATGCAAACTGTAAACCCAGAGCGAACAGTTTTTTTAAGGTTATGAAATAGGAAAAATATCAGCATTATTTTATAGGAAAATTTTGAATTAATTAAAATAAATATATAGTACCAACTACATACCTACCATCCAATAAATATCTTTGTGTGAACTGATAAACCACTTAAAACTTTCATCACCAATTTTTCATTAAAAAATCTTCAAATCCCAAAATCACACCAAGTTGCACCACATGTGGCACATCAGCACATGCGCATCCAATAACCCTGGCTATGACCAGGCAGCTTCACAAGTGTGCAGCAGTTACTGGCAGTTTACGTGCTATTATATATTATATTAATGAGATATATTATATATTATGTTAATTAGATATATTATATTAATTAGGCAAGAATTATATTATATTAATATCTCTATGGCTCCGTGCCCTCCGGGCTCTGTCCGTGCTCGATCAATGAGTATATGCATTTAAAGCCACCTTTTCATTTTCGAATGTGAGAATTTATGCATACATACTCCAAAAAGTTTGCTTACCAATTTTTGTTGAAGTTTTACAACTTTTCTACTCCAGAAGTTAATTAATAATCGTCAAACAAAATATTCTTAACTATTCAATACCAGAAATGATATTATGTAAATCCTGAGGAATATTTTGTCCGCGCTATAAAGTGATTCATTCTTTCCTAACCTCCAGGAAGGGACAAAAAACTAGAAGTAAAGGTAAATAAGAGAGAAATAATATCTTTTTACCTGAAATGCCCTTTTAAAATATATTTTCTTAAAGATATGTATGCATTCGTAAAAAAAATCAGTGAAATTAAAAACGTTTTAAGAAAAACGATATATATATTACACTGTATAGAACGTTTGCATTTTTATTTGTAAAATGTCTTTCATTCCAAGTAGTATTTTGGCCATGGATCGTCCTCTGAAAATATTTGTTAAAGAAAGTAATGTTTGCGAGGAACCACCAGTAAAAAAAGTAAAAATTGATAATCTCGGTTTCAAAGGTCTCGAGGCCAAAATTGCCTATGAAGAAACGATTAATAAAAGTAGCCTTAATAATGAAAAACAGGAAGTAATTGCAAAAGTAATTAGTCAAAGAAGTAGAGAAAAACCACGAATTAAAAAGAACCAAAAGAATTTAGTTCAAAATGTGACAGTAAACTTGATTTTTAAAGCGATTGAGGAGAAAGATATGACATTTTTGGAGACTAATTTGCATTCTGGTAACGTAAATATATCCGACGGATATGGCTGGACACCTTTGATGTCTGCAGCATATGCTGGTAATTTAAATATTGTGGAACTCCTATTAAAACTTGGAGCTAATAAAAAAATCCGAGACAAATCAGGGCTAACAGCATCACAATTAGCTTCTAAAAACAACTTTACACAGATAAAAGAAATTCTGGAAAAGAGCGAAAATACCAGGAGAATTCGAAATTCTACAGAATCGTACAGGAAAGATTCTTTGGGAAATTCAGATACCGTTGTTGATAAACGAATACCAAAAAGTTCCACAGAGAAGAAATCCAATAAAAGAAGTAATTTTTATTGCAGCATATGCGATTTGGAATTTAAAGATACGACTATAAAGGAACACGAATCGTCAATTGTGCATATTTTTAGTACAAAACCGAAGGTATTAAATGCTCACTATACGATTCCCAAAGGTAGCAAAGGATATCAGATGCTTATAAATTCAGGATGGAATGAAGAGCATGGTTTGGGTCCTTCTGGTGAAGGTAGAAAGTATCCAGTCAAAACTGCTTTGAAACAGGATCGAAAAGGCTTGGGGCTTGATCAGAAAAATGTTCCAAGGGTGACACATTTTCAAGCTGGAGATCACAAGGCTGTGAAAAGAACTAGAGTGTTTAATCAGAGGACATTGAAGAGGAAGGATCGAGAAAGACAATTGGATAAGGAAGCGAGAAGAGAAAAAGCTATTCGTAAAGCTTTATCTTAATTTGGAAAATTTGTACTATAAATTATTAAACGTATGTGAATTTCAAGTCTAAGAACAAGACACTTTTTTTAGATTTTTCAGACAATATTTAAAATTGTTGAACTTTAATTCTTCTTATTTCCATTCAGTTTTGAATTGTTTCAGTTTAAAATATTTTCAATTTTCACTTCTTTCAGTCTTAAAGAAAATTATAGGAAAGGATGTTTTTAAATTTGTTGTTTTATTTTTCTTTTCAGAAAGAAAATGAACGATCAAAAGAAACTGTTAAAGCATCTCACAGAAGTAGAAGAAAAGGCGGGGCAGATCATCACGGACAGACAAGAAATCGTTGCATTGGATATGAGAAGAAATGACGACAGAGTTGGGATGAGAGCTTTGCAGAAACAAAAACACGACAAAGCTTGGTTAACGGTTGGACCATTATTAATCAAAATGACTGCAAAATTTGCAGAAGAATTGCTCGTAAAAGGTTCGTGTCTTGCATATAATTTATTGGAAAATTAAAAAGAAAATTGCCCACAAGTTGTTTTTTATTGAAATTTATTCTGTCTTTTTAATTTTCTTAAAATATACTATTATATATATTCTATTGCAGACCAGGAACAATGTAATGTAGAGATTAATAAACTAAGGAGCAATCTGAGAGTAAAAGTCAACGAATTGCGTGACTTAGAAATGAGTCCTCCTGTTCCTGGACTTATGTTACAGCCACTATCTCACACTGAAATGGAAGGAATAAACCAAGGTTTTGGCAAAGGACTTTGAACCATGTATATTTTTTACTATATATATTAAATATCTACGTACAAATTATACTGTATTTAGTCAAAAAAAAAGAAAACTTGTACAGTGAAAAATAGTTTGTTACATATACCAACTTATAATAAGGAAAACTGCTCTACTTCTGTACAAATGAAGTAAATTATAATATTAAAAATCGATAATACATCATGTACCTATGTACATTCTTCGCCGTATTCAATTATTAAACGTTAGAACTCTTACCGTGTAAATAAATGAGAGGAGATGATTGAATACTTTTGTTCTAATTTATAACTCGAAATCTTTTACAATCTAAATCAATGAAACTGTAAAAATGTCAACTGTAAAATTAAACCTGATTGAACATTAAAGCTGAACTAATAACATCATTTCCGAATAATTTCGTCTGCTTTTTTTGTGTACCACTGAGGTAAAAACACGTACTGTGCTCCATTTCTTGTAGGGATTTCACTATTCAGAATATCCATCTCGACTTTTCCCCCAGGTCTCCAGGTGAATTTGTAAACGCTTGTGCTATAATCTTCAGTAACGACTGTTTTTATGTGACTTAAAAAAGCGTCACAAAAGTTCATACAAGGCCCAGCTTTCCAATGATTCTAGAATAAAAAGAACCTTTAGTAATCTTCCTTCCTTTTCTGAAAAACTTTTCTTGATTTTGAGTATTTACCTTCGCCATTTTTCCTAAATCCGAAACTTTGTATTTTTTTATATCAATAACTTTTCCACTATCAGTTCTAAACCCACACAAGATACTGTCAATGCCAACTAAAAAAGATTGGCACCACCATCTCAAAAGTTTTTTCCTAAAGTTCATATCTTGCCGATAACTTTCAATAATTCTGTTGGTTTTTAGTTCTACGAAATTAACATTTTTCCATTGGACGGGTTCTGTGACTGACTTTTCCGAATCAATTCCATCCATTTCTGCTCCATAAAGCATAGAAGTATTCTCATTACCAAACTCGCAAGAAAAAATGCAACAAAATTCTTCCGATTCGTTAACTGGCACTGAGACATCCGGCTGTTTTTCAGGAGAATCTACAAGTGATAAATTCAATATTTTTTAATTCAGAACTTAGTGAAATTATAGAATAAGTATTATTGTCAATAATTAATTAAATATACCTGATAGAATATATTGTTCGAATTTAAAACCCCATGAGCACATCCTTAAGTCTCTTGCTGTTGAATTCAGTTTCTTTATCTGTGCTTCTTTTGTATCAAAATTGCACAGGTAAATGGTACCTTTAAACTTAGCTGCACATAACATCCATCCTTCGTTTTCTTCATATGGAGTTCGCCATAAAGTACTCAACAATCCTCGATAACAAATAAACTCTGGTTTCAGCCTGTAAAATTATAAACACATACTTTTTACAACTCATTAATATAAAAAAATGGGGTGGAACTTAATTGATGTCAGACCTAATTTTATTGTGTATACTAACCATCGTCCAGTTTCAGGTGGAGCTTCAATTTTACTATAATTATTAATAATCCACTTCAGAAGATGATTTAACTTTTCATCAGAAACTGATTCCGGTTTACGTATTACATTCTCAATCCCATGATTGAGGTTAAATTCTAGATGAGTATTTCGTGGAGGATTTACAACGTATTTTAATTGTGACAAATCTGGTAAATATTCACGACGATCATTCAAACTGAAATAACCAACAACTTCCGGTTTTGTGATGCGAGGAAATTGTTCGCTCCAACGCCGTTCTACTTCAAAGGACATCATTATAACTCAAAATTGTTGACATTTGTTGATATTCCTACACACGTGTTCATATGTGACGTGCGCCAGGAAAGGGTTCTTATGCTGCAAAATTCGATTTTGAGGTTTTTACACTTTTGGATATAGTTTTTGAGTTGGTCTTTTTAATGAAACCATAAAAAAAAAAATCCGAGCATTACTTTTGTTAATAATTGGGTTGTTTTACGCGAGAGATCGGTCCACCGCGCGAGAATTCCAGATTGTCCAGATCTGTCCAGATCCCGAGAAACACCACCGCCCAACTCACCACTACAGTGTTGCCAGATGAGTCTCAGGATTTCCCCCCACGAGCAAATTTAATTTCTCGAACTTTACATTTGTAATAATAAACATTTTTTGTTAAAATTAGGCTATTTATTTCCATTTCGTACAAGCGGAAGTATAAATGGTCCAATTTTTGCAAAAAACATCGTGTGTGACATGTGCGGGAAGTTGAACATCCACACTCGTGGAATGTTCAACTTTTCGCACTTGTAACACAATATACTGTATTCAACCCGTCCATCTTGGACAGAAAAATCTCCCTAAAAAAATCCCTACATATTTTTTCTGCCTATATTTCTCCCTGTGCCCCTGAAATCTCTCTAAAAATAGGGAAAAAAAACCCAATCTGGAAACACTGCACCACTACATCTCCTCTCCAGCCAAATCTATATATCATCAGAGATGAATCTCTGATTATATGAACACGAATGCAAAATGCATAATAAAATAATAGTATTAATAATTAGTAATACAAAATAATCATAGCTTTCAACTATGTATTATATCTAAAACGGACATCAAGTTTCTCTTATTAAATTTAGATTTTATTATAATTTATTATTTGAATTGAAGGTTTCAAAATTCGAACCCTCGTATATGAAATATTTTTCATACACGGCCCTGAAAGTAGTTGTCATCAATTGTCATCACATCGGTCATCACGACGATTATGATGACCGACAAGGCGATGAGTTCATGTTCATCGAATATTTTTGATTTCAATGTTGACTTGTTGTCAGTCTTATAAACATATATAAATAATTTGTTTAAAAATGACAACACGAGAAATCTTGACTATTCAAATTGGTCATTATTCCAATTTTATTGGGACGCATTTGTGGAATTTACAAGTAGGTGTATATATTATACGTTTAAATTAATTTTAGGGAGTTTACATAAAATTGTGTAATTTTATCATTTATTACATATTTTCATTTCATATGATTGTATCTTTTTTACTAAAAAATATCACACGTTTTATTCTTTAAGAATATAATATTGATCCAGCAAAAGATTGTTTGTAGAGAAACCTAACCTAAAAATTTCATTTTTTCAAATTCATTTGAATTCGAATGGTTAACAACTCGTGGAATCAGATGTACACTTGCACAAAAATCTCGTGAATTCTTTTGAAATTTCTGCATTCACATTGAAATCATTTGAATACACTTGAAGTCATTGGAATTCTCCTGAAGTCACTTGAATTTACCTCAAGCTTGAATTCTCAGTTTCCTGAGGTCAGTGAATTCACTTTTTCTTCTCTAATATATATTATTTCTTTCAGGAGACAAATTTTTCTTACGATCCTGATAATCCTTCAGAAATTAATCACGATGTATTATACAGAGAGGGAGAAACATCACAAGTAAGTGGTATTTATTATAATAAGCTGCATTTTGAAACTAACCATGGAATAAAAATCTCAACAATTGCAATTGCATGTCAACTTTTCAGAAGCAAACTACATATACTCCCAGGCTTTTGCTGGTTGATTTAAAAGGAAGTTTGGGTTACTTAAACGAAGCAGGTAGTTTGTATGCATCAGAAGCAGAAGAAAAACAGCCAATTCTGTGGTACGATGAGAATATCGAGGTAAAGAAAGAACCCGAAGCACCCAAAACGCCTTTTATACAAAGTTTAGAGGAACCTTCAGTCAATGAACCAAAAAACTTGGATTGTGAAAACGATGTAAATAATTGGGTTGATTATTTGGTGCCACGTTTTCATCCAAGGACAGTGAACGTTGTCAAAGAATATTCTCAAGGATCTGAATCTCAACCATTTGATATATACAATTATGGGAAAAATTTGTGGAATACGGATTCATTCTCTCAAGATTTTACTGACAAAATAAGAACTTACGTTGAAGAGTGCGATTTTATTCAAGGTTTTCAGGTATTAATATATTTTACTTATTCTTAAATAGCAAATTAATATGTAAAGTAATTCTTCAGTAATTCAAGTTTATATTATCCAGGTGCTTCTTGATTCTACCGATGGATTCGCAGGACTAGGTTCGTCATGTATTCAACACCTGCGAGACGAATATGGAAAGAGTATCTTAACATTTCCAACTTTTGATGGAACCAGCACAGAACCTTCAGCTACCGAATTAGTTAAGATGGTCAACACTGTTCTCTGTTGGCACAGTATTGGAGAAAATTCTTCACTTTTCAGTCCACTTGGGTGCAGAAAAGAATTTTGGCCACGATCTGGTGCTTTTCGTGAATTTAGTAATATCACTTACGACCCTCAGCTAAAATATCAGACTGCAGCAATATTAGCTACTGCAATAGATACAATGAGTTTGAGATATCGGCAAAAAAAATATCCGATGTCTGCTTTGTCAGATCTTTGTGCGGATTTAAATAAAGTTGGCAGAAAAGCTGCAGCAATGAGCTTAAATCTTCCTTTTCCGATGACAAAGAAGCGAGATTTTATTGATATTTTGGATGACTTTGAGGGACCTTTGTGGACGAGTTTGACCCCTTGTTGTGATATATCTACGGATAAGAATTATCAGACTTTGTCATTGAGAGGAATTCCAGAGGATAGATTAAAAAGACCTATGAATGACGCAGGAAAGCAACTGGAAAAAGCAGCTTATAAATGTTCCACTGTCCATGAGATGATGAGTTTATTCTTGTCATGTTCTTGTTACGCATCGGCGACATACTTGACGAATATAACTGCACCTCTTGGAATAAAGCATCCTTATCCAAAAATATTTAATAATAATGTTCAACAAAATGGGAATATTAGTGATTTATCGGTTAGCGAAGGTAGGCTTTTCTAAACAAGTATTTTCATCTGATTTTATTGTCATTATTATTTTTAAAAAAACATTAAAAACGAATGTACTAAGCACTATTATACTTTTACAGACGTTCAGAATGTAGCAGTCATGGCTGGTTTGCATAGTGGAGGCAGTTTAGCAAATATGTACGAGTCTCTTTACAACCAAGCAAAGAAAGTAAAAACGATTAAAAGGTTCCACGCTTTCGAGAATTCTGGACTTGAACAAGATGAGTTTAAGGAGAGTCTCGACAATTTACTGGATTGCAAAGAAGCTTATGAAGATCATTACGTCTGAGTCTTAAGTACTAAGTTCCTTTTTAATTTGAAAATACTCTTTATACTAATCACAACAGCGATCTTTAGAATTTAATCCACTGACTGATAATTTCTCAAACATTTTGTACTTAAATGTCTGCAACACCTAGACTCTTTTGATACTACGTTGTTTCAATAGGTGATCAATTTTTTACTAGTCTGATACATTTTTTAAAGTTCTAAGCAAGTTTTACAACTTACATTACTTTTCTGATAAGATTCAGAATAAAATATTTTTATAAATAAACTGACTCAGGCAGACTCAGGATAGAAAGAATCAAATATTTTAACAGTATGTGTATATAAATATTAATTATATATACTTCGGTTAATATAATTACAAATTAAATAAATATAATTCTAAACTAGAGCCTTATTACTTAGCTTAAGTAATAATTATTTAGCTTTGTCCAGTCTATGATTTCCATATCTATCAGTAGGTATATTAAAATAAGGTGTGACTGACAGTGACCACACCTTCTCACAATAATGGATCTTCTACCACCTTTTCCATGTCGCATGTGTAGGGTGTGGTATCAGAAGGATAAAGGATCTCCAACTTAACACAATTCGCTCCTGTTTTTATTCCAGTAAAATAAAGAATAAACAATTTGATACTACTTTGTTTATTGAAATAGTTTACAGTTTTTAAATCAGTCATTTACATGTTTTAAAATTTGCTAAAAATTTTTATTAATTTAAATAAGAAGTATTATTCTGAAACAAATATAATATTTTCAACTAGATTTATTAAATTAAAAATTAAAATCATAAAAGATGGGAAATAAAGTGGCAACATTTACAGAAGAACAGCTGGAAGATTATCAGGATTGTACATTTTTTACGCGTAAAGAGATTTTAAGGTACTGACAAAATAAATAAATTTAAGTAAAGCTTGTTTTTCAGTGATATGCAAATTTTTTCAAAACTATGGAGACTAACTTTTTAATTGTAGAATCCACAAAAGATTTCGAGAAATAGGCGGTCCTGGTGTTGTGCCTGAAACAATGACTCCTCATGAAGCTTCAAATTTACGATTACCATTAGCATGCTTGGAACGAATACACGAACTCAAGGTTGATAAAAATATGCTTTATTATTTAAACTTCTTATAGATTTATTGAATTTCATTTATTACAATTTTTCATCTTTCGCAATTCAAGCGTACACCTGTTATTCAATTCTTTTAAATTTATTTCAATCTTTTGAATTAATTTTTTAACTCTCGATTTAAAATTAAATTAATTTATTTCTACCTTTATGAAGAATATAAAGCATCCTTGAAGGCTTTGTCAAGTAATTTTTCCTTGTATGAAAGATAAAGCTGTCACTAACTTGATTATATTGTTTGAGAAAAGATTATAGAAGTGTTGCTCAGATTATTTTTACTGTATTTTGAAAAAGATATGAAGATAATTATTTTTCTAACAAAATTAATTGTTTTTAAGGAAAATCCCTTCAGAAAGCGGATTTCGGAAGTTTTCACTCAATGTAGAGATCCAGGACATTCAAATGACGAGGGCATTTGCTTTGAGGAATTCTTGGAGATGATGTCCGTGTTTTCCGACCAGGCACCTCGAGACTTAAAAGTGCATTACGCCTTTAAAATTTATGGTAAATTCATTTCTTAAAAAATCGACTTAATTTTTATATGGATGACAAATTTCTTAGCAATTTGTGTATATATTTTTTTTAGTAAGACTTAATTTTAAAAATATCTAAACATAGTGCCTATCCCATGAGAGAGTTTTATTTATAAAAGTGAAAAGTGAATCTGTAAATAGAACGATGAGAGGATCGTTTGCAAGAAGTGTGATAGAATTGAATCGTAAGCAAGATTAAGGAACATAAGAGTTTGAAAGTAAATAGAATTTCTAATTATTAGATAAATTATTTACAGAATTGGATTTGTTGGAGTTTGGTAGTTTTTTATTATTAAAATTAGACCCAAAAAGTATGGTTTTTAATTTTAGAAAGAGATTTGAATACGAATTAACTAATAGACTTATTAAAAATAGATTTCGATGATGATGGAGTATTGGGACTCAATGATTTGGAACAAACTTGCACTCAACTAGTTCGAGGAGGATTAAGTTCTGAAGAAATAGAAACAATTTGTCAAAAAGTTCTTGAGGAATGTGATATCGACAGTGACGGCGCCTTATCTTTTTTGGAATTTGAACACGTTGTGACCAGAGCATCGGATTTCCTTTCAACATTCCACCTACGAATATAAGTGCAATATTTATATTATAAATTGACAAATGTTACTGAAATATAAAATAAAATAAATTCTTATACTTTAATATTTGGTATAATAAATACTTACCAAACAGATTAATAATGAATAAAAATTGTGGTAGCTTGATTTTAAAACTTTCAAATAAGTGCGATTTAAAATCCCACCCACAAATTCGCAGGAGTGACGTTTCGCACCAACCGTTATAGTAACTTTACAATGTTATCAATAGCTACCAATCGGTGGATTTTTTTACTTTGTATGTTTTTACATATTATCAAAATATTATATATGCATTTCATAAATTCATGTATGTATGTACTGTAGGAAACTACATGTGACAGTGACGTCTGGTTTTTAACTTTTGTAAATTACGTATTTTACGTAGAAAACACCCCACTTCATATATGAATGTAGGTATTTTCGACGTAAAAGTCGTAAAAACTTGTAACATTGTCAACCCTGACAATGACACTGGTGGCACGCTCAGATTTCCTACCCGGGTGCACCTCGGGTACTGTGTCCTTTTCTTACAAGTCGAAATTTCAATATGTTAGAAAAGGATGCAGTACCCGGGTGGGAAATCTGAACGCGCCTTGGGAGAGTGGGAGTCAGTGGGACCGCGCATGACAGCGCTTTTAAAATTGTTTTACAACCGTCACCGTTTCAAGAATATCGTTAGAGATCACGCTTTTGTGAAGTATAAATAAAGTAAATAAAAGTCAATATTTAATTGAACCACTAGCCACTTAAAAACTATAACGCGATATCCGAAATGTGTAATAATCAGTGAATTACGCGGGAAGTTAAGTGCATCGAAATAGAGGTTATGATGATAACAATTTTCTGAATTTTACTTTGCATTTGCATGCTATAACGCCATGATATACAAAAAAGTTTGCCAGGCTGGTTTATTTCCAGTTTGTTTTTGAATCTTATTTCTTTTATAGATTAAGAGTGTAAATTTTAAACAAAAAGTAATTTATAAGAAATTTGTGGTTACCAACAATACAAATCAAGAATTTCTGACATGCTGGGGAGAGAATCTGATCGATGTCAACAAAGTTCATCCAAAGATATTAGTTACAAAGTAAATCATTATACCTACTATAGAAATATTAAATCTGGGAACTCTTTCAAAGATTGCAATTTTTCTGTTTTCTAGAATTGTAGAAAATTGAATGTTTACAATTTTTTGTAATCTATGTGTTATTAACGATTTTTTTTTATTAATAGTCTACATCTGCAAGACAAATGTTAGAAAAAATGGAGATGGATATTATACAATTTGAGAACAAGAAGAGAGAACTCAAAGAAGTTCAAGAACAGAAAGAAAAGCTTCTCGAACTTCAAGACAAGACGAGTTTAAATTTAAAAGCCAATGCCAATTTAGAGTCTCAATTGGTAGGGAAATCGAAGCAACTCGAATTGTCTAATAGAAAAAGAGACAATTTAGAACGTGAATTAATTACTGCCAGATCAGAGGCAGCTGGGATCAAAAGGATCCTAGGTAATTTATTTTTATAATTATTTATCATTTATTATGTGTCCTTTAATTGTCTCCTTCCGAATATTGATAATAAATAACAAAAGATAAAAAAACATTCAGAATTAAAATTAGAATTAAAATTTTCAGAATTAGAGCGACAAGAGAGGCGAGAATTAGAGACTAGAGCCCTTAACTTAATAAAGGGTGCGAAACGAAAATGGGAAAATGCAGAAAAAGACAAAGTGGCTCAACTAAACAAACACATCGAAACACAAACTGCACGAATCGCTGAGCTGTGTACAAGCAATAATGAAATGAGTGTAAGATTGCAACGAGCAGAATGTGAATTAAAAGCAGCCACTGCTGAGTTAAACAAGCTCCGAGCTTTTCAGGTACGTAACAACGATACGAACACGTATAACATTATTTTTCAAAGCATAAATTACCTGAAACATGAATTAACAGAATTTTTTTTTACCTATAATTTTAATTTTTCCAGGTTCAACATAAAGAATCACTGGCAAAAATGAGAGAGTTGAGCCGACAAAGTGCTCAAGGAGTTAGCAATAAACTAGAACAAATGGCTGCTCGAGCTCACAATCAATTAGCAGAACTTCGAACGAAGTTGGAATTAGAAGTGGCGAAGACCGCAGATTTGGAAAATAAGCTACAAAATGAACAAGACTCAAATCTTTGTCGTCAATCGAGACTTAATGTTGCTTTGGAACTGGCACAATCTGAACTTCAGGATTGCCAAGAACAACTAAGAAGCTTAAAAGCGACAATTCCCGCTCGAGATGCTGAAATAGAAGAATTAAAGAAAGAGTTATTTCAAAAAAATAAGCAGCTGGAAACTGCTGTAATGAATGAACAAACTTTTCTTAATATGCAAGAGCAAATAGAAAAACTTGCAGCTGAGAATGAGCATCTGAAAAATCAGTTAGAGGTAGGTTAGATTCATTTTCTTTTTAATCGATGTGTCTATTTAAAATTTATATACGTCTTACTAAATTTTTTCAGAACACTAAATCGGATCTTAGTGATACTTTAATGAGCTTGGAACAAAGAGAAGCAATCGCTTTGAACTTGGAACGAGTCGAACAAGATAAAGCAACTTTGGAACATCGATTGCGAACTTCTTTGGAAAAAGAAGGTATTTTAAATATATTTTAGTTGATTAAATATTAGATTTCTATTTCTTTGTATTACAAATATTTATAATTTCCTTTAATTACGTTCGACAGAGGAGCAATTGCGCAAGGTCGGCAATTTAGAAGAATTATTAAGAAGATTGGAACACAGCGTAACAAAACTCGAAATTGAGAATACGTCTCTCAAAGCATTAGAACGCGATAAACCGACTACTAGTACAAGTTCCAGTAGCGGTTTTTATAATCACCATAACAAAAATATTTCTCAGCTGGAGCAACAGATTCAAAAGTTGGAACAAGAACTTCAAGTTGCTAAAGAAAGTTTGACTGCCGAACAAAAAGTGGCCAAGCAGGCACAGATCTCTTTGTGGAAGAAAGAAAAGGAACTCTCTGATGCAAATCTCGACAAACGCATAGCGACCAGAGAGGCGAAAACAGCTGAGGAGAAGATCAAAACCTTACAGGAAGATAAGCAAAAGTTGACAGAGAGGTTAAGGAAGAAAGAAACGGACGAAGAGGAAAAAGTTGCGAAGTTACTTAAAGAAATGGACAATGCGAAAGCCTCTTTAGCAGATTTAACGAGGGAATCTTCGAGAAATAAAATGCAAGCAGATTCTGCGCAAAGGGTTGGTTTCAATTTAATTTAATTTAATTTAATTTTAAAAGAGTCAATAATAATTAGTATTTCGATTTTATTTTTTAATACTCATTCTAATTTATTTGCAGGCACTAACGCAGGCGAATAAACAAATAGAAGAGCTTCAGTCATCTAGCTCCTCATTACGAAGAGAATTAGATGCTACCCGGACACAAATGCGTGGAAATCAAGATCGCATCGACAGCCTCAAAGGCGAGAATGAGCGTCTAAAACTACAAATATCAAAGCATAACGACGTAAATAGTGAACTTGAAACCAAGCTTGATAAACTACAAGAGGAAGTTAACAGTTATCAAGTCAACAACGAATTATTAAAAGAAACTTGCACAGTTCTTGAAGAGCAATTGACTGACTACGAAAGGCTGACAAACGATCATGAAACTAGAGAGAATATTTTGATCCAGGACAAAATGAAGCTTCAGAAAGACCTAGAGATCGCAGAGACTAAACTTCGAGAATGCAAGAAAGCCCAGAACGAAGAGAAGACCATGAGAATAGTCGCTGAAAGAAAGATAGAGAGATTGGAATCTGATACTAGCAATATTGAAGGCGAGAGGAATAATTTAGCTGCGCAGAGAGACGAGTACAAGACGCTTGCACACAAACTAAACGAACAGATTGCCGAATTGTCAAATAAATGCGGTAATTTAGAATGTGATCTGTCCCAAGTTAAACGATTACTCGATATGGCTAAAGAGGAGGCACGATATGTGAAAGAGGAAAGCTCACAGCACTTGACAAGGCTTCAAGAATTGAAGGAAAAAAATCTAAATCTCAAGTCAAATTTGCAGGAAAGCGAGGACATGGGTAAAGAACTTAGAGCCAGGGTCGCTGAACTCGAAGGCATTATGGATGAAATGAGGCAATTCTACCAGGAGAGAGAAGTCAAGTCTGGCAGCACGTGTCAGCAGCAAACAAAATTAATAGATTATTTGCAGCTGAAACTCGAGCAATACAGCAAAAAGAAGAAGGGTGTATGCGACAAAATATTTGGCCATAAGCAGAAGGAAAACATTTGTCCTGTTGGAATGGCAATGCCTGTCGGGTATCGTGAATTGGAGAACCAATTAGAAAAGGAAAGAGAAAAAGTAAAGGCTTTAACAGAACAAATGTTAGCTGTTAAAACTACAAATGCCTGTTCACCACTTCCAACTTCCCCTGAACAGAAACACAGTTCCGCTTATATGGGAGATTCAGGAGATTTAATGACTAGGCATCTTTCTCTGCAAAGAATGAAGCATAATATACCTCATAGATTTAATATCAGTTTACCAATGCGCGCAGGAAAATGTGTAGCATGTCAAGATTCGATACAGTTTGGAAAGCGAGCAGCGATTTGCAGCGAATGTCAGATAATGACACATCTTAAATGCTCCGTCTCTGTTCCAGCGACTTGCGGACTTCCTGGTGATTTCGCAAAGCAATTTGGAAGGTACAAAGAGAGCACTGATAGTTTATCGAGTTTGGTTGATAGTGTCAAAACATTAGCGATAGATGAACCGGACAAACCTGAAAGAGATACTGATCATTTACAAAGAAATGGAGATGTTTCGATGGAGAGTTGGGTAAAAGTGCCAGGTCGGGCGAAGTCTTCTTGGGAAAGGAAGTATCTAAAACTGGAAGGCACGAGCTTGAGTATTTATGAACACCAACCTAGTCCAGGAATGGCGCCAATCAGTCGTCTGGATTTACCTGAGAAAGAAGGCTTTACGATTTCGGAATCGGTGGATCACGCAGCTGTTGCAGGAACAGCGAAATCCGATTTACCATTTATTATTAGAGTGGAACCTAATTCATCAACGACTTGCTGGCCAACGTCTAGATTGGATATTATGACTTTAAGTCAACTTGATAAGAAAAATTGGTTAAAAGCTTTAAGATCGCTTACGAATAAACCCGACAGGATTGATAAGTATCAGATAGTACTGAAATTAGAGAAAAATCAGTTGGATCTCAACTGCGTTGTTGAATTGCCGGAAGTAGGTGTTTTGTTATTGGGTGCAGAAGAAGGATTGTACTCGTTCCAATCTTCGAAAGCTCAAGTACTTACGATAATCAGAGGAGTTAAAAAAGTTCACCATCTGACTCTACATCCGAAATTGGGGCTGGCTCTCATGATTGCTGGAGAAGATAGACAATTGGTTTCATGCGATTTGAGGCAATTGAAGAGTAACGCACTGGCTGCGGAATGTTCTCGTCCAGCAATCAGCACAAAACCTGTCTTGATGGGATCTGAAAGCTGCCATCTTTATCAAGTGCAAGAAGAAATGTTGTGTGCAGCGACTACTTCTCATGTCATGTAAGTAACGTTTTACTTTATTATAATATTACACTTCAAAAATATTTTATTTATTCAAAAATAGTTTGATTTGTTTCTAAAGTTTTCTTTTTGATGTCTAATTTTTGGAAGCCTTCTGAATCCTTTCGATTATTTTACAGTCTATTAAAATGGACAACGACTGAAGAATCGAGTGAATTCATCGGAGTTCACGAACTTGAAACTCCAGAGCCTTGCAGTTGTGCCTTATTCACGAAAAATACTCTTATCGTTGGTTGCAACAAATTCTTCCAAATAGATATTAGGAACTACTCTATTGACGGTGAGTAATTTACAAATGTTTAATGTTCAATAATATATTTTATGAACTAATAATAAGAATAACTGAGTAACAATACATTATAATATTTTATTTACAATTTGCAATTTCTCTAGATTTCCCGGAAGAGGACGATAATTCTATAAAATCAGCACTTATGGGAGTCGCGAGACTCGGAATTTTCCCTGTTTGTGTTCTGGAAGTATCGAATAACTCGCAAAATGTTGAACTTTTGCTGTGTTATAACGAATTTGGTGTTTTTGTTAATGAAAATGGACAAAGAACTCGAAGCATTAATCCAAACTGGAGCCATCTTCCTTTCGCTTTTGGTAAGAAAATACGTAAATTCTTTCTCTTTATATCTTTCTAATTGCCTTTTTTATTTATATTCAGAAACTAATACTGTTATAAATTAATTTTTTAGCATATCGGAAGCCGTATTTGTTCATTATCCACTTTTCATCAGTAGAGATCATAAAGCTCGACTCGGATTCATTCAAATTGTATCCTAAAACACAAGATAGAACTTTAATAGAGTTGAATAACCCTCGTTATTTGGGACTCGCAGGTTCCAAGGGTATTTATGTTTCTGCTGTTAACTCGGTCTTCGAATTGCTAAAAATTGAAGGAATTTCCTTGAAATCAGGGTTAAGTGGTAGCCTTACTAGCATAGACTCATTGTAAGTAAATTATTATATTATAATTAGCATGAATTTTAAACAAATGTAAAAATTATGAGAAAAAACTTGGATAATTGAAATCTGCTCATATGATAAGTAACACATGCCCTTTATGAAATTCTCAATATAATAATATTCTTTCCAGATCTCAGAATGAAGACAGCACATCCGAATTTAGTTTTACTTCGAGTTTAATTGAAGCCCTTGACGAACAAGGAAGGAGAGTACATTTTGCAGATGTATCCAATCACCAACATTAATCCAGTCAACGGTTTTTATCCAAGTGACTAAATAGTAGTAATAGTACTTATTAAAGGCTTTCGAACATCATTTGGCACAAAAGGTATCGATAACTCGTCATAGAATAGATCAAAATAATTTTTTGATTATATATATACTTTCTAAATTAACTCTAAATATATAAAAAAAAAAAATCCATTCGGTCAGGTTCCATCATATGATCAGTGAGAAGTTGCATTTAGTTTTTACCTCAGATTCACGAAGGCTGATTAGGGGCTGTTCAAGTATTACGTAACACACTTTTTGGCGACTTTAGTTCAAATTAACTCAAATTTCTATCAAATACAGGACAAGATCAAGATTTTGAAGAATACATGGACTTTTAGCTCCTAAAGAGAACGTTACCTAAAATCAACTTTGAACCCCCTCCCACTCTATGTAACGCACAATAACATTTAAAGGAAACCCCGTTCCCATTAAGTGCGTTACGTAATACTTGAACGGGCCCTTGGTGTAATTTTTACGCCAATTAGTATTATAAACTTGCCAAATTAAAATTACAAAAATGAACAAGTATTTTTTTTGCATATTTTTTATTCAACCTGCATATAAACAGTGATATAAGAAAGCAAAACAACGATATTTTTAATATAAATAGTTATTTTTAATTTTGACATTGGATGCATACGAGTATTGTACATCCAAAAACTTAATACTCTCACGAATTCACTTTATGAGACGAAGTTTTGTAGTTAACAAAATATCTGCTTTTGTATACGTTTTATTATTATATCTTACAATAAGATTATTATTGTATATTATTATTATAATATATTATTATAATATCTTATATCTTCTTTTATTTAAAAGTTCAAAAACCTGAGTCACTTTTTTTTCCTAATTCTCTGGAGATGGCAAAAGGAAAAATACAAGATCCAGATGCGGCCCAACAAAAGGGCAAAGTTTGAATTCGATCAAACAAAGTGTAGGTAACATACGTAATATATGTATGTATATTACCGAAATATACGTAAAATAACTCATGTCATTTACCTAAGGTATATTACGTACACAACCCTGTATGCGACCGCCGACCGGTATGCATTTCCCACCGACCCTCCCTATTCCCGTCATTGCTCGAAATGTCGATTTAGTGGCGTGACTCTGTACGCGTCTGCTGGTCATTTGAATACCGTTTTCATCTGTCAACTGCCAAGAAATTTTAAATCGCAAATCCTAATCCTTATTTTCTTGCGAAAATTCGTGCATTCGTATTTCGTTAGTTAATTTGCAAAACTGCTCCACATATCTAAAAATTAGTGGTCAAGATGGCCGAAAAGGGAGTCCCACCGGGCTCCTCGTCGCCGACTTCTGAAAACCAGGAAGCCGCACAACCATTTCTCTCCAGCTTTATCTCGGAAATTGTTCGAAGTCCTGTGAACCTCGCCTTGGTGGCGATAATCGCCTTCCTCATGTATAAAATCATCAAAAGCAAAATCAAGACGGATGAACCGGTAAAGCAAGTGAAGGAGTTGCCAAAATTGAGGAGAGATTTTACTCTTGAGGAACTTAAACCTTATGATGGAAGAGGACCCGATGGTCGAGTCCTAGTTGCAGTCAATGGAAGTGTCTACGATGTCACGAGGGGTTCACATTTTTACGGCCCTGGTAAGTATTTTTCTTTGCAAGACCAACCTTACTTTTTGCATCGTCATCTGCTTTTTTCCATACTCGCGTCATTTACGACGCGTTTTAATTACTTTCCTCATTTACGATTAAATATTACTGTCTTCAATTCTAATGCATCATTGATTTCTAAATTTTATAATAATGTTTCTTCTAGAGCTTAAAGTAAAGAGTTTCGTAAGATTTTGATTATTGCGTTCAATCGATTTTTTCTAATTTTAATCGGTTTCGTAATTTAATTATTTTAATTTGGCACCACCAATTCTTGCGATTTTCATTATTTTCCAGCTTTTTGAATTGAAACAATATTCTGAGGTTATGTTTTCCATATTTCAAAGAAAAAATCAATTTTGTATAATTATTTTCCAGCCTCGAAATTCACTCATTTTTTAAATAGACCCGTAGATACAGAGCGAGAAATTCATAGTTTTAACACATTTTTTTTTGTAAAATGGAACGACTTAATTTTGAGATTACAATTTGAACCCAAACACCCTTAAGATTGTGGATACACTTAGGCTTAAACCGATTCAAATTTTCAATTCGAGTATGCGTACGTAATACTAAGAAATTCGCTTCATTTACTTTTCTCTGTATAATTGATAATCTCTAAAAATAGGTGGAATCGAGTTAATAACAAAACCAGAATGTATGTAATGTTTTTACATTCTCAACAGAGAATGCATTATATTTGTGTAAAATTCAACCCCCCCTTTTTTGGTCATTTTGAGACCCCCTGAAGCCGAAAAACATGTTTTTAGAGTGTGGGTGGGTGGATGGGTGGGTGGGTGGTTCTGCTGTAGATTTTTAGTTTATAGACACGATAACTATTGAAAGAATTGACCGATTGGATTGGCCTTTGATATACTCTTTTAGTGTCCTAAAATAAAGGTCAAGTTTGTTAGCCAGTCATTTTTGATAAAAATTCAAAGGTTGGCCGAGCGCGAAGCGCGAGTTTGGAATGAAATTTAAATCAAATTTCGAGCGCGAAGCGCGCGTGAGCTGTTGAGAATGTGATTCTTAAAGTCAATAGAACCTTACGTAAATTCTTAATTACATTGCAGTTTCCAGTTATAAAACTGTATAAATGATGCGTTATTTAATTGATGTGCTGATTTGATAAGCGGGTTAAAGATTGACAGCACTGTTAATTATTATGTTTACTACCAAAAATAACGCGCGCGCTATTCGTTTCTTAATGATTCAACATAATTATAAAACTTTCTAAGCAGTAACAGCAATTCTTATTTTATGTAAAGTTTAAATTTAAAAATGTTCTACGTTAAACTCTAAATTTGTTCGTGCCTTACAGTCTTATCAGTAAATTGAAATTATTTACGGAGAATGAGTAATAAGCATTGGAATATACTCAGATATTAAGGAATAAAATAGATATCATTTGCGAAATATTAACAAACATATATTTAAATAATATATATAAATATTTAAATAATCGATTATTAATGAAAATGTGATTAATATCTAGAAATTTAGAAATAATTATAATTATTGTTTGCAGGCGGTCCTTACGCAGCATTTGGAGGAAGAGATGCTAGCAGAGGTTTGGGTACATTTTCAGTTGCTCCAGGAAAGGATGAATATGATGATTTGAGTGACTTAAAAACTGAGGAAATGAATTCAGTCAGGGAATGGGAAGAACAGTTCAAAGGTAAGCGAAAACCTAGGCCAAAATTTTTCTTATTTTAGAATATTCAAATTTGATGCCGGTATTTTATGGAAAAATTTTTAAACAACAATGAAATACCTCAAATATACAATTCTTAACCCATTCATTCGTTATAGACTAAATTTAGCTCAATTTAATTTCATTATTCATTGAGCCTACTGACTTGAAATTATATTGCGAAATGCATAAAACATTAGGTCATTGTTCAGGGTCTTATTCCATCGACCGAGCTTAGTGTACAAAGAACTGTTAACTCGGGTTTTACACTCAAGTTACCGAAGATTCAAATTCGAGATTTGTGTCATTAGTGTTTTTAAAAGTTCCAGATTATTTTAGAATGTTAATTCACTAACATCGAGAAATAAAAAACCATTCATTTGTTTATGATTCCTCAAGAATGTACAATATTGTCTCTAAAATTCGGAACCATTTCTGTTTCTCAAAAACGAAAGCATTAATGAAATTATATTTTTGCAGAGAGGTACGACTATGTGGGCAAGCTTCTGAAACCTGGTGAGTCTCCAACAAATTATTCCGATGAAGAGGAAGATGGAAGCCAGGAGACGCAAGAACCTAAAAATGATGAAGAACCAAAGTCAAAGGACGATTGACCAGTTGAATTTACATTTGGAGTGAAATACCTTGAAATAGACACCACGCACACATTGTTGTTAACAAAAATTCAGAATCATTACCTAAGAATACACTTGTGAACATTCTGCTGGATGTTTTACTACTTTATCGCGTTATTCAACTATAGTGGAAGAACGTCTGTTGAAAAAGCCAGAAATCTATGAATATTTGAGAGTGGTGTTGCTGTTTAAAGTCAAAGTGTCCATTTACAATCAAAGTGGATTTGTCAGTTAGTGTTTTATACACGTGTACAAGAAATTTTCTAAACACCTACAATATTACTTTAGTTCAAATAAATCGAAAGATAAATTTTAAGTCCAAATTATACATTTTTTGAGAAATTGTAAACATTTTACGATTACTTTAAAACTGGTAGTAGAATTGAATGCTTCGTTTTAAGCAAAAAGATGTGCCTAAAATATGATTGGCAAGTTTATAGGGAGAATTTCCTGCCTACGCGGTAAATTTTATGATTTTCTTTCAGAATCTGTGAATTGTGCATTTTATATTAAATTTTGAACTGCGAAAATGTCTATACTATGCTACATTAAATTTTTTGTACTCTTGTAGATCGATACTGTTTTAATCGAGTTTATTACATTAAATTACTTAATTACGGAGTACTGCAATAATTTCGCTTATGATCTCGCTAAATTACTAAAATGAAGCTCACTTTTGCACGCAGTGCAAAGCAAAGATTCGTGATTATTTATGTTTAGTCCACGATAGGCGATCAAGCATGTTTGTAATGGGAAGCAAATCGCAATAAATTTTTTTACTAATATAAGATTCTTTAAAGTTTAAATGAAACAATGGGAAATTACGAACGAAGTGAAAAAAAATTGTCGATAATATAAAAATGACGTACTTTTTAATTGTTTTATCGCATAATTAAAAATTAAGCGATTTCATCACTTTGTTCCATTCATTTTCAAACTTATAACTTACTAGATTAATTGTTATTGTTTATCCAGGAGGGGGTTACGATATTTTACTATTAATCAACAAGAGGAAATCAGTTTGCGAAAACGCATTGTTACTCTTAGTTTAAAAAAAAGAATATCAAGGGCAGTGTTAAAGGGAAATTCGTTTTAAAGATTTGCATTCACTCGCTTATTTTAACGATGCGATATGTAGACTTGTATAAAAGAAAGCAAAAATAGTTTGCCCAAATTGAAAGTTTTTAACGTTTTTCTACTAATTACATAAGAAAAGACTGACAATTCCAATGGCTTAAGTTTTATCCGTAAGCTAAAATATGTTTGCTTTTTTTTATTATTCTTTTATGGAGATTGTCTTTCATGAGCGAGCTTTAAGATAAAACTAGAAAAATTGTGAAAAACAAAGAAGGAAAGAGTTATTCCTGGTTGTAACAAAATTTATGTAAAAAAAAAAGTGTAATTTCATCATTGCCCTAAATCAGAAAAGCAAAACTAGTTTATATTACCTTAGATAAAATAATGATGTTGATAAAAATTAATTGGTATTTATTTTTTTTATCCGGAGCCGATTTACAAATCCTCAGTTACCTTTCTACCAATCACTTCCACTTTTTATTATGTACTTCCACTTTATGCATCATAGTTGTTAGAGAAGATCGTTTATAATTTAATAAAGAGCTTCTACGGGTAAGCTTCTATATTCTATACACGTTATTAAGTTATTGTATGTATATCACAAAGCAAAGTCAGATTCATGAATTCTACTGATAGTTGTACAATGTATTTGATATTGTAACTTATTGTACTCGATTTCAGGTGAAGATGTTGAGTTATCTTGTTATAATACCAAAAAGTTACTTCAATTTTTCTTAATTAAACTACTGTTTTCTTCAAATCGATTTTTTTCAAGAGATCCTATTCCTTTTTTATAAAGAGTTCCATTTCGGAAAAATTAGTGTAGACCAAATATTTTTGGTTCGTTATTAAAAAAATGTTATTTGGGCTTTGCGAATATCAGATTCTTCAAATTTGTATAAGCTCTTTTGCAATGCTGATAAATCTGTTCATTTTAGTCTTCTATTCTTTAATCTCAAATTATTTAATTTCAATCCCTTTAAAATTTTATAAACTAATGAGAGAACTTGCAATGTTTTCAATTTTAAATTGTTCCGTTTTAAATATTTGTCAGAATAATTTAAAATGTATAAAGACAAGTGCTACCAAAAATTACAAAAATTTCAATTTCTCCTTGCTTTCCGACTGAAATCGTTTCGCACGCAAGTGTTCGCCAGCAATTCGAGGGAGGCAAAAGGCGATCGATTGCCTCGTCGGGTGATATAAAAATTACGAATACATATATAAGATTTCCAGACCTGAAGATTCAGGATATATCACATATCGCCGCATTTTCAAGTCAAAAGCGCTAATATACCAACAACTTGAACAAAATTTAACAGCGATCTTGTGATTCATGATAAGTGTTGTTATATAATCATAATAATCATTTAAAAACATATGTTATCTTTTTTTGTTTCAGAAATATTTTCATATGTTATCATTTTTAGTCATATGTTATCATTTATCAATTTTTTCAAAAATATTTTCATATGTTATCTTTTTTTTGTTTAAAAAATATATAAGCAATTTGTGCCCCTTTTAAAAATGTATAAATATTTAAAATTAAGTACATTCATTTTCATTTTTATTTTTTTATGTGGTTAAAATGATAGATAGATGTTAAGATAGAGCATTTTGCGAATTCTTCAGCTTGATAAAAGATAATATAGTTTCAATGAAGGGAGCGTTTGTTTTTTGCATTTAGCGTAATTAATATATATGCGTAATTTAGAATTGTGAGCTCAAACAAACAATGTAACATTGTGACAAACTACCGTCTTTTTTGTGCATTTAAAATGCCCAGGATCGGGTCTTGGAGGGTGTTTAAAAAATTTCTTTGATTCACACTGCGAGCCGAGAGTTATTGTTTCCTTCATATTGCGCGACCTTACATAACTGTAAAACGGCCTTACCACTGACAATACGCCGGCGCAATAAACACAAATGCTGGATTAAATGAATCTGTGATACTCACATTTGATTCGAGTCAAATTACTTAACGCATATTTTATATTTAATTGAACGATGGCTTATTATGATATTTTTATACCCGATAATATACTTAATATCGATAATTTTATGACGAATAACGTTAGTTTAAAGTTTAAACAGCAAGATATATCCTTTTATTTGTATTTATATCTAGGATACATTTTTATCATGAGCCACACCTATATTTCTTAAACGAATTTTTTTTTTAATACAAATTTTTTCTGTGCACCATTTGAGGCAAGTTTGAAAACTTATGATGCAAAGTTCGAAAACTTTCTTTTTGTTTAGGGCACCTTAAGGGCAGATAATGATACTTTACATTACCATAAGAACAATTTACTTTTGCCAACATTACGTCAACAATAATAAATATTTTTTTTTCACTAAAAATATAGACCATAAGTAAGTTGGCGAAAATGAATTTGGTGTTATGATAATTACCACATGCATACGTCATACTACATTAAAAATATTATAATATTTTTAATACCAAATAAACATTTTTCAATTTCTCATTGGAAGGAAATATTATTAAACCCTGCGTCGAAGTCGAGCGTAAGGATTTCATCAATGCTGTTTTAAAGTAAAATTACTCTATATTCAATCAAATTAAAAAAAAAATAATAATAATTTTTATATAAATTAAAATGAGTATAAATTTTATACATAAATTAAATGATAAAAAAATCACGTGAAACTGTAAACAACGTCTAACAGTTTCATATTTACAATGTCTAGCTCCGGGTTAAATGCGTTTTCTGTAATCTCATGTTTGACATAAGAAATTTATTACACATTAGATACAAGACACGTGCTGTTTGCTAAATTAGCAGACAATTTGTATAAAATTTTTCCGAGGAAAATTGTCTACTCTCTAAATCTGAATTAGTAAAAAGTAGGTCACTAATTTACTTTAGTGAAAAATTTCAACTAATTGTTAGTCATTTTTGACTAAAACGTTAGTGAAAAAGTTGAAAGTGAAAATCTACTTTTCACTAATTCAGATTTAGAGAGTACTCTTGGAAATAAATTTAAAATATGGGTCTTTCAGGGTACATTGCTTACACATTGCACTACATATCTGAATTTATTCAGAAAATGATTGTATAGCAGTTGAAGAAATATATTTTATAACTTATTTGTTACGATTTGTATTTTATAGCGAGCTAACAAAGAAAAGTATTCAAGCTAGACCTTGGCGTAGTTTCCGTTTCTCTCCCGGGTTGAACTATCTTTTGCAGGCCTTGTGCCAATGTGCATTCGACGTATTATGACGAGAAGGGAGAAAGTGCAGATCGACATATAGATGACCTGTGGAGGTGCACGAATACACCTTGCGGCCAGAGACCTCGATAACAACAAAAGTAGCCAACAACGCTAACAACTGATCTTCGATTATGAATGAAAGTCAGGCGACTTTAAAACGTATATCGTACGTTTACGATACTGCCCTCAATGCTTTCCAATTCCTTCAGAAAATATATGTAATATTAAATGTCTTGTGTCTCGTAAAATAGAATATATTTCCAATTTATTTAATTCCCTTAAAATTAAGGGTGTTGGAGCCAAGTTATAATGTAAAAATTTGATTTCTTCATTTTAATCAACAAATATTAAATTTGGAATTTTTTCCCTCTGTGGAATTAATCAATTTTTTTTATCTTTTTAAATACCCATCAAAACACAGCCCTTATTTTTCCGGAAAAGAACAATGGAAAAACAGACATAAAAAATGTTTTATTTTATTTTAGAACTCTATAAAATTTTCATTTTACTTTGATTTTTTTTAAATAGCGCTAGAACTGATGTGAATTAAATAATGACAGCCTAGAAACAGATTTTTTTCACGTGGAATTATTTTTGTTCCTGTGAGGGAGTAAAATTACCCCTAGGAGTTTTTTAAGGGCATGTGTTACTTACCATATGAGCAAGTTTTTAAACCTGTTTTTTTTCTACAATTTTTACATTTTCAAAAAAATTTTAGTCAACATCCGTTCGTGTTCACGTTCTTGACGGATGCTGACTATAATTTTTTTGAAAATGTAAAAATTGTAGAAAAAAAACCGGGTTTAAAAACTTGCTCATATGGTAAGTAACACATGGCCTTAAATTAAATTAAAAATCAAATGCCCCTTAATCTATAAAAAAATAGAATTTGAAAGAATAAGTTCGTGGAATGAACGATAATATAAAAAAAAACATCCCTTCAAACACGGCAGGTGTCCATTAGGCTCGCCCCTAAAGCCGATCCTGCATTTGGTGATTCGGGTAGTAGCAGTCGCGGAGTCGCGGTGCGCGCCTATCCCTCTCTCTTGATCTTCTCAGAGTTCTCTGACTCTATCAACACATATCTCTGTCCTTCTCTTTCTGACTTTCTCACAAAGCCGCTGTCACCGAGGCCGATGGCTGCTGCCACGCCGCAATCCAATTCACCTCCCATCTCCCATTCCCTCGCGATTTGTCGAGCTTGGCTCGTTGTGTATACCTCGGGTTTGACACCGCGAGCGAAAGACAACGAAAGAAGAGGAGAGCAAAGAGAGTATACAGCAACAGCATACAACATACGGGGTTCACGCACAGTGCGTGTCGTGAGAATTGAGAAGAGATGGAGGGGAGGTTGAGAGCGGTGCGGGCGGAAAGGGTCGCGTGCCGTTCGCACCTCCACCAGAGATCTTATCCAGACTCGACGCACTAATTCCTGAGCCCCTACTCAAACTTTTGTTGCTATGTGCTTTATCCAAGAATTATTTATCAAATTAGGATCATTAATAGCTTCCTTTTCAATGTCGAAGACTGATAACTTTATTGTTATAAATGGCTCATGATCTGAAGTTAATTTAAAGCTCGGATATTTCGGATTTATTCGGAAAGGAATTTTCAGATCCACCTGAGATTTGCATAACATTTCCCTTATTATGGATTCCTTTAGAATGAAACTGATTCGCTTGAATAGACTTCGATAATTTCTCAATTAATTAACTTGTATAAACTTTGGAAGAGGATAATGATAGATTATTAAGCGTCATCTGGCCAATTCAGCAGAGGGTGCAGCAATTAGCACTTGCAAAATGTAAATCGAGACATAGCTGTTCACTTTGACGCCAAGTTAGGTCTAAACAGAGATTGGCATTCGGCAGGGGTTCTTTGTTTTAGTCACCTTGCGCTTGAATACGGTGCTATTAAATTGGTGTGTACTTAAAAGGCACCCCACCAATATCACCTTCTATGTGTTCCTAAGAGACCCTGCTATTATATTATACGTATATATATATATGTACGTATTAAACTCTCTTTGTTTCAGCCACTTTGCCTACATAGTCCACAGCCAGAACTTGCAGTGAGCTGTATTCACTGATGATGATCAGTTATAGTTTATATATTCTGTTCAACCTTTCATATCTTGATTTCATTCTTTGATTGAGTATTCCTTGTTTGGTTCACAATAAAAACCATATGTGTAAAGTGTGAAATAAGAACTACACTATTGACACTATGTGCGAGTTATGATGTTGACACTACACAATTGATATTGATATTACACAATCGTCTTGTTGGCTTGGATGTCCGTTTCTTTGTTAAATTTAAAAAATA
This sequence comes from Synergus umbraculus, assembly GCA_900474325.1. NCBI lineage: Eukaryota > Metazoa > Arthropoda > Insecta > Hymenoptera > Cynipidae > Synergus > Synergus umbraculus. The sequence goes on from UCOK01017687.1 coordinate 41,764, forward strand.
TTTGGTTGATTTCTACTATATTTATGGAACTAAGCAACTGTGATATTTTTTTTTATATTGTGACTGTGATATTATATTTTATTAATAAAAAAGTAAGAATTTTGGATTGCACCATCAGAGTTGGTATTGATAATTCCAGCATTACTTCATTCTTTTTTGCAATTTATGTTGGGTGTTTTAATTCATCCGATATAAGTTTAAATAACTTGCCTGGGATCGAGTTAACTTGAGTGGTTTTTCATTAATTGATGAGAGAAAATTCTTACTGATTTTATTCAATGGTCCATTTTGGAAAAGTTTTTGCGAAAGATCTTTCTATTAAGTCGTAGTTCTTAAGGATTTAACCTGTAAACATAAAAATGAATTAGACCACAATAAATATCATTATAATATGAATTTTTATTTAAAAATACATCTGTTTTAAAAATTAATATATTTAATTTGTAAAACCCAATATTTTATGTTTTCATCAAGAACTTAAGAATTCTCTACTTTTTTACTATAATAGTTAGATATTTCTTCGCTCTGTATGTACTCAGTTTTTAAATAGAATTATATGAATAAGGTGAAAAAATATATAATTTAAATACTTTTTACTTTACATTTTAGTATTTCACTGTCAATGGTTTATATTTAATTTTAAATGCTTCAAATTGAAAACTTCTGATGGCTAGCTGTTATTTTCTAAATGTAACAATACATGACAGTTTTTAATATTTCCTAAACCAAATTAAATTTTCCCATAAAAGCTCTGGAAATCTACTGGTCCTTTTCCAAAAAAATTTGAAAAACGAAGTTTTTTCACCAAGTAAAAACTTTTTGTGGAGTTTCTTTTCCAATACAAGAGCTTTTTTTGGAATCACTTTTCTATTTACATTATGCGATAATAGAAACAGAAAAAACCGCTTTTTGATGTCTGGACAAACGGCTGAAATCAAATTGATAGAAATCAGCTGTAAAAAGCATACTGTTGTCAACAATAACTAACTCTGATCCAAAACACTTTACATTCACAAGAAATTTCATGAAGAAGATTGAAGAGAATCAAAACTCAGTACCACTTATCAATTTTACAAAGCCGTTCACCTCACTTCTCACAGACGTTGAATCAACCTTTTATTCTCATGAGATTTTTTTTCATATCAAAGCTACAACGTCGCGTGTGCTTTTGGAGCAAAACCAAGGAAAAGTTATGACATTTCGCGGCGGATCGCAACATAGATTTTGAACATATATTTCAAAAGCGTACTAATACGTCAATTGCACCCTTATCTGCTTACATTTCTCAAATCTCCAATTATTTTCCTCTCCCAACATCAAAATTCAAAGAAATCTTCAAGTTCTTCAGATTAAACCCTTTATAATAAAAAAATCGCAAATCAACAACCGATTATTTTGCAAATCCATCATAAATAAAATCCCTCTCTCAGGGTGCTTTTCTGCTTGTTACCTCCCTGCTATTCCTTCTCCGTGACGATAGACACACCGTTCTCGGCCTATTGACACGTCAGCCAATCGGTTCTTCTTCCTTTATCACGTGACCTTTTTGTCCAATTAGATTGCGGGTCTAGGAGCCCGGCAGCCTTTGCTCGGCAGTCCGACATTTTCTGACAAGCGTAGAAAAACTTCTCATCAACAGCAGTCGCCATTTTACTTGAACTGATACTCGTGCGGTGCGGAACCTTTGCGTTCGCTTCTTTCGCGAATCTAAATCGTTCGTGGTAGCCGGTCTGGACCCGATTAATTCGATCGAGTTCGGCAAGTGGCGTCCAGTTTATCTTGAATGTACGGGGAAAGCCGTCTAATCTCTTGGTGATTTCGCGCGCCAGGAGCGCAGTGCCAAGGCGAGAGAAGAAGACAGAGGAAGGAAGATGGTGATGGTGCTAGCGGGCCTCGATACGAGGTAGCGCCGTGTGCGCAGCCTGTCTGCCACTTCTCTAAGTTTTGACGACCAGTGTCCAGCCAAGTCTATCATCAAAATTTCAACATCTTTCTATACGCATCCTGGGTCCTGGAGTTGTACGCTTCCTGGAATAGAGTGTGTAAATCTGCCAAAGGGGTTTTAACCCCGACGATGCCCAATGGTTGACCGTCTTTTAAAGCATGTTCGGGGACGCTCCATGCGCCGCGATTCTCGTTGCTGTTATTATTACGCCCGCGACCATGCGAGAAAATCAGTGAATTTCCGTCACCCCGTCGAGGTAGTCGAAGAGGCAGTGTTTTTCTAGAGTGTTGTTTTAGTACGTGCGTGCGTGCCTACGTGTGCGTACGTACGTGTTTGCCGATCTGCTGGTGCCGAGAGTAAACAGCCCTGAGAAAAGCTAACCCGCGGAGACATGGCCGACCACCTAGTGGACGGCCCGCCGAACAAGCGGCCCAAACTCGCGGATCCTTTTCAAGGGCCCTCGGATTCATCAGGTAAGAATTTTTATGTGCCACGCATCTTCTTTACTTGAGAGGTGCGAATCTAACCTAGAGAACGAGTACACGTATCGAATCTAGCATGCACGTCCATTTCCCGCCCCCGATGAAACCCAGCAACAAGAAACGCAAGTCGAAAGTTTCGGGGTATACCTCTGAGCAATTTCGTACATCTTCCACGAGTTCACGATAAATGAAAATAAAGATTTGAGAAAAGTCATTAATGGAATACGAAGGATTAATGGAGCTCAACCGGGCAACCAATAATATTCTTCTGTCAAACTTGGCATTTGTCGAGTGTATTTAATATTCTTTAGTATCAAATATTTAAAGATCTCCATTGAAAAATGCTAATCTTACACTATTTTCCATCTGTTACTAAAGGAGTATAAAAATTTATTCTTGAAATATAAACAATTGCATTAAAGATTATTTTGAGATTTATTCTGTAGATTACAAACTAGTGAAAGATGGAAGATAAATTTTTTTAGGGGTAATTTAGCATTTTAGAATTTTAGATAATTTGAAATTGCTTTTGACATAACCTTAAAGTTTTTGTTATTTTCGTTCTGACAGAAATATTTACTCTGAAAAAAATCAGTCACAAGATGAATGTAAATTAATAATTTCATTATCCTAATCCACAAGTTTTGTGTCGTATTTTGTATATTGTGCAATTTTCAGGATATCTGTTTGAACATTTTAATTTAATTTCCCATTTGACGGTTCAGATTTGTCAAAATGTTGTAAAATTATTTATTCTAAGACTCTATTTACTGTTGTTAATATATACTGTAAAAATTTTATATAAATTTCCAATATAAGGATCGGTGATATAAATACCAGTGATTTCCAAGGGAAATATACAAAAAAAAACTAGGTAAATTTCGTTGGATACTGTGAATTTCCATTACAAATCAGTGTAATTTTACCATGATTTCTAATGTAATTCAGAATTTCATTTTTGTATAAATTTCCCCTAGAAATCTTTGGTATTTTATGTCAACTTATTCTTTGTGTAATTTTACACTATGCTTTTGAAATTCCTGAAATTGTGCGAAATTCCTTTATAAATCAACACAAATTGTTAAGAAAATTGTACAATTGCAGTGATTTGTAAAGGAAAGTATTTTTACAGACGAAATGCAAATTTACGTAGGATTTCTTACAGTGTGACTTGCAAAGCTTCGGTTTTATACTTAAAACAAATCACTATATCAATGAAAATTGCAGAATTAATGCAAAAGTAGATAAAAGTGCAATTTCACTTTCGCATTGTTATCTACAGTCTAATTAAATTAAAAATTTCATTTCGAGAACATAAAAGTGTACAGTTTGTATAACATAATCTCTAAAATTTTAAACTTATTGTTCTGAAATCCTGATTTTTGTAAATCTAAACCTTAAGGAATCGAAAAGTGCTTGTAAAAGATTTGATTCCAAAGTGGGAATTATTCTGTCAAAAAATCATGAAATTTGAAAGAGAAGGTTTTAGAATCACATTTTGTATTTAGAACTTTTAACAAACAATAGATGATAAACAATGGTTTTTTTTGCTCAGGGGTACCAAAAATATATGTCAGTGCAATTTGCACTCTAATTCAAAATTTTCTTATTACTTTGTTTTTGTATAAGAAATCTTGTGAAATGCTAGTTCTAAAGCTCTTACCATTTGCATGCACGTTTTTGATCTACCAGTTTAAATCTCTTTCCATATCATAGTTTTTCAATTCTAGATTTGTTGTAGTGCATGTTGTATGCATGAGCATTTGAACAATACTGAGTACAACAATTTGTTCGCATGTGTTACGCACTAACCTCTCTCTATTTCTCTTGTATTTTCTTTTAAACCGCTCTTTACTAACTGTTTGAACAGTCATCAAGATTAGAAATAATTTCTGTTTATTTTGCGAGATTTTTTTACACGGTCAGGTGGAAAAACAAGTATTTAGTATTAATACGTTAAAACAGATTCACACTTTCGAAATATAACTTATACGCAACTTAGTTGCAGAAACAAGCCCATCTCCTCCTATTCTAGTTTTTATTTTGTTGAAATTTAATGTACGACAGTTTTTTTGAATAGGAAATAAAGCTGGAAGGAAAATATATTGAAAAATGTTGAAAGATACTCTCGAGCAAGTAAAGCACGTGTCAGCAGAAGGCGCTAAAATTTGAAAGAGCTGTTTCTGCGACTTAGTTGCTTTATTCTCAGAAAACAATACAAAAATTCTTGCACGGTCTAAAATCATAAACTGTGATATATGTAGTGGGTATGGCGCCTCTAATGATGCACCATGCTTATACAAACTACGGGGGAGGTGGCAGTGGTAACATACAACAAATGCAGGGCCTGCCACAACAGCTACATCTGCAACAGCATCAGCTGCAGCAACATTGGAACAACCATACTACGCAGAAAAGAAGTAAATATTAAAAAAAGCAAAAAATGCTGCAACAAATTTCAAGCACTGTCAAATTGTCCATCCATGAAGTCATCACCGATGTCATTGAATCCAGAGTCATTTTTAAAAGGCCAATCCCCAATTTAATATCAGTACGAAACTTTACAGTATTCATTTTTAAAAGATCCACTTGCTTTTCTTTAAATTTTTCTTTAAATGTTTTATTCCGTTTAGGGGCGAGAAGCTCTAGTAGTTGCTAGTCATGACTGAAAAGTTCTGAACGTTCTAATGACCGAATTTTTCTGTTGATTGTATTTTAAACCAAAAACCGTTTAAAAATATTCATCCAGTAACATTGAAAATCATTCTGCTTGAAAAGAACTTGTAATGTCTATTGTTATTTTTAGTTGGAAGAATTTTTCTGGATAAAATAGAATTAGGAAAAAATATTTCGTTAATTTGAACGTTTAAAACTTAAGGTACTTTCTAAGTTGAATTTATATTATTTGAGAAAATAATCCAAGTGTTATTAATTTACGAAATTGTTTGATTTAATATCTTATAATTTAAAAAATCAGTATTAAAATCTATAATAAAAGATAAAAATATTTATATTTATTTCTCTCCCTATAATTTTGTCAATGAATAATTTCAACAAAGGGCCTGATCATTGCATCACATTTTTCAACATCAGATTTCAGTTTAAATCTCTCAAAATATTGTATATCCTGCATAGAGTTATGTTCTTTTTTCATTGCGTATGGACGATTGACCAATAAACAGTGGTTTGAAGATGTATTGCAGATATTGGAAACGCATTTTTGAATAAAAAAAAGTCTTGAGACATGCGACAGACATACATAGAGCTACGTTTTGAGATCCGACAACTCTTTGATCGAAAAATTAAGGTTCATTGTATGATGATCTTCTTATGTGCGTAATATTTTGTGTACAATGGCGTTTAATAAGTTATTATAGAAGGTGAAGGAACATCTTTTAAAATTAAAAACATTTATCTAAAACAGCTAATTAAACCCTTTTACTATTCTCTATTCAGTTATGGTAACAGTGGTAGGAAATTTTTACAAGTAAGTAAGGTACTGAAATAGTTACATTACTTACGACTTTTAGATATTTTCATCTTTTATATCTCCCTTTTAATATCTACTTTAATGTAAACAGAAACACTGTTTAGGAAACAAGGAAGAGTGTCAAAATTGGAAACTTTTTTTTTTATACAACATACAATCCTAATTACAATGAAACTAAGCTTGGTTTTTTTAATTTAAATGTCTAGAAAATGTCTTAGAGCTTGAGCAATTCTGTATTTTAACATTTTTATGAAGTCTTGCTCATTCGTTATTATGAGGAAGGGTTGTTGTAAATATGTACAAATTCCCTCCTCTTTCCTTTCCATATATTAGATTGTACACCATTTTGTGCATTGTTTTTTTTAATTACGATTTTTTCTATCTTCCACTTAAAATATATGGGTATGTATGCAAAGTGTTCTCAACGAAAATTGATTTTTATCTTTATGTAGTTTTTTTGTTCTACAAAATTTCCACATTTGTCACTTTTTTGTGTGGTTTACACGATTTTTTGGCTTAGTTTCTGTCCAGTCAGGAGTACGAGTTTTTTTTAATTTATTATTTAATGTTAATTCTTATTATGTATTTTAGTTCACTGTTGAACACAATACAGGAAATTATATAGGATTTTCAGGGAATCAAGCATCAACTACTTAAAATACTTCGAAATATTTTTTTTTTAAATCCGTGAATTTATATTAAAAGTAGCAAATCAAAGTTGATGTATCTGCTTTTCGATTTTTAAATTTCTATCTCAGAGTTTTGTAATAAATAAGTTTAAAAAATTTAATATTTGATAAAGTAGAACAATAAAGAAAAATTCAATAGACAGATTTTGGTGGCAAATTCTGTATGAAAATTGCAATGAGTGAACTCAAATTTTATTGTAAAAGACAATTTTTTTTATTGAAGATTTTTTAGAGTTGCTACTTTTGATCTCTATGCATGACTATACGGTTTGCCATCAGTAGCTTTGCTGCTTTTTGTAGTTAAGCACGAGATTAGAACAGGTCATGTTTTATTCTACCATAGAATGAACTCCCTTAAATTTTGCTCATGTGATGTATGTCTCATGTCTTAGTTATTGAATTGTTTAATTATTTTATTATGTTATTATGTTATTCAATTTTACTTATAGTTCTTCTGCGTTCCTTGTATTACTGTTTTTTATTGATGTTGGTCAGTCGTGAATGCGTCTCTTAATTTTTAAATTTTACAAATTTTCGAAACTTCCTACCGAGCATCTTTCTCATTTGAAATGTACCAAAATAATAATTCAAGGAAGAAAAAACTGACACATTCATTTTACTATTGATAAGATTACCAGAGCAATTTTAGTTTGAAGAAATAATTAAAATGACAAATGAAGTTATGGTGACGGTACTAACCTTATACTTAAATTAATAACTAATGCTATATCGGAATCTTTGGTACATTTGGTACATCATGCACTATCACAAATATCCTAAACAAATACTTGATTGGATATACTTCTTGCTTCTTTTGCAGTATGATATGAGACTGTAAAAAATTAGAAGACCGAAAGTGTAGAATATTTTTTTTTATTAAAGGCGTGGTACATGGCACTGTATTTTTTATCAATTTAAATATATTTTTGTATAGTTGACTTGACAGATTTTTTTGTACTGCTCGAAAAGTTTTGGTATAATCATCTTACATTGCAATGGTAGATTTGATTGAAACTTAACATTAATACGACTCGAATTCATATTTTTAAATTTTCATATTAACCCTCTGTCTTCATTTCCTTGATCTGCAGATTTCAATGAGACTAATTTTTTTTATTGATTTCTTAGATTACATGACAAACACTGATATGTTTGACCTGGAAAATGAACTTCCGGAAGATCTTCTATCGTCTGGGTCCTGGGGTTCTGCTACTGAAAGTGCAAAACCACCAGCGACAGGTCCTGGTCCTGGACAGCAGAACGGAGCTCTCGACAATGAACTTCGACAACACGTACAACAGCAGCAACAGCAACAGCAACAATTGTCGCATCATCTCATTCAACAACAGGTAAGAAATCTACATGTATGTATTGTTTTATTCTACTATAATTATTTATTTATTTATTTATAAAAAGAAAATTGCAACAGGTAGGGTGGCTACAAGTCAGAGAAATCGTGGGAAAGACATGACATTCTTTTGGTGAAGTCCACAGCGAGAGAACTGAAAATGAAAAATTGGTTAGAAATAGGTCAGGGATATTATTTATATGGTTAATAAAGTTTTGCAGCCACCTTCAACAAGGCAATTTTCAAATTATAAATAAAAATTTATAAACTTTCAATTACTGACGATGAACGTCCTGAAACAGGGAAACAAGAACATGGTAACAAATTCGTTGGTGATGGCTGCTGGAAGCTTGGGTAGTAAAAGTCCAAATATGCAGTCACCTCCTAATGTTTCGGTCTCCAAGGGGGTGGTTGACCCTCAAATGGTAGTAAGCCTAGGCAACTTACCAAGTGGCATAGCGAGTTCACTTGCGAACAATCAAATATCCATCGCGAATTCGATGGGAGGAGGGCTTCAATCATCCATGAGTATGTCTGGAAGTAATCCTACAATGTCAATGCCAGGTGCAATGAACTCCGGTCTAGTCATGACAAGCAGTGCAACTGGGAACAATAATATGGGAGGCATGGCAGGCGGAGGTTTAATCGTTGCAAACAGCTTAAATAAACAACCTTTGAATACGGTAAATGTCTCGTGCAGTTGATTTATATGCTTGATTGTTGTATTTATTTCTTTTCAAATGGAACTGCAGATCTCAAAATAGCTAACATTTGACCCTTTGCACTTTGATCGCACATATGAAAATTACGAGTAAACTGCATTTCTTAATTGATTAGGAATTTTAATTATTTTAAACTCCAGCTGCTAACTTAAAATTCGTATATGCCTTGGGTATTAATATTGAATTTAAAATGTTCGTTTTCAGGTAACAATGATGAGTTCTAACGCCCAAGGAATTCATCATCAGGGTGGTCCCCACGGTGTCGCCCAAATGCAGAATGGTCCTGCAATGATGAATGCACGGGCCGTGGCGATGCAACAACAACAACAACAGCAGCAGCAGCAGCAAGCTCATATGGTAGGAGCAACAAGAGGACAGAGTCCTCACCAGCAAGTTCATCCAGTGAATATCGTTGGACCCGGCCAAGGTCCAAGAATGCAAGGACCTCCTAACATGGCAAACATGGCTAATATGGGGCAAATGGGAGCGTCAAGTCCTTATGGATATGGATCTCCAGGCAATGGGCCGGGTCCAAACGTAAATGTAGGAACTGCGAATCCTGTAGGAGTCGTAGCTCCACAACAAAGGGGTGTAGGAACAAATATGACTACCATGCAAGTCGGCAGATTCGGTGGGCCGGGGGGACCCATTGGATCCGCGAATGTCGTCGGTGGTCAAGAGGGAGGAATGGCTCAGCAAGCTCAACCACCAGCTCCAAGTCCTGCTCAACCTCAATCAGGAGCTCCGAGCGGAGGACAACCTGGTCCACAGCAAGCTACTCAAGGCCAGATGCAAGGTGGACCACCAGCTCCTACTCAAAATACGGCAGACCCTGAAAAGCGAAAATTGATTCAACAACAACTTGTTCTTCTACTTCACGCTCACAAGTGTCAACGTAGAGAGAGTCAAGCCAATGGTGAATCATGGCACTGTTCACTGCCGCACTGTAAGATGATGAAAAGCGTCTTGAATCACATGACTACTTGTCAAGCGGGTAAGACCTGCTCTATGCCTCATTGCAGCTCTTCAAGGCAAATCATTAGCCACTGGAAACATTGCACAAGAAGCGATTGTCCTGTCTGTTTACCCCTAAAACAAGCCGACAAAAATAGACAGGCCAATTCCGTTCCTGTACCAGTCCCACAACCTACTGCACAACCTAATCCGAGTGCGTCAGACATGAGAAGAGCATACGACGTACTAGGTATTCAATGTCCAACTACCACTCCCAATTTATTACCTGGTCAAGGCGTCGGTAGAGGTGTAAGAATGACAGGTCCCACCATGCAAGCACCTCCTGGCAGTATGACAAGTGTAAGATTAACCCAACCTCAAACTCAATCCGGACCAGGACAACCTGGAATTGGAGCAGGACAACAGCAAATTGTTGCTCCAAATGTATCACTACCGCTCAGTAATGATCCTAGTTCAGGTGCCGGAACTGCAAGTCAGTCTACTTCATCAAGTGGTCCGACCTCGGCCGCGGCAGCTGCTGCTGCGAATATTCAACAAACTGTTAGCATGCAGCAATTGTTTGGATTGAATGATCCAGGACAGCCTGGAATTTTGACTGATAACAGGCTCGCGAATGTTCAGCTACCCCCGGGTCTTCAAGCTGGACAAGTTACAGCTACGCCTGTGCAAGGAACGAAGGAATGGCATCAATCTGTGACGCCAGATCTCAGAAATCATCTTGTACACAAGTTGGTTCAAGCAATTTTCCCGACTCCCGATCCACAAGCAATGCTAGATAAAAGAATGCACAATTTGGTTGCCTACGCTAGGAAAGTGGAAGGTGATATGTATGAGGCGGCCAATTCGCGATCAGAGTATTACCATCTACTAGCAGAAAAGATTTATAAAATTCAGAAAGAACTTGAGGAAAAGCGTCAAAAGCGAAAGGAACAGCAGCTGAAGGAACAACAGCTGCAGCAACAGCAACAACAACAGCAGCAGCAACAACAACAGCAACCGCAACCGGGAGGCAGTGGTGCTGGTTTAAGACCCTGCGTTCCATCTGGTGTGCAACAACCGCGACCTGTAGGCACTGTTCCTCCAAATCTTAGAAGTCATTCTCCCAGCATTGGGCAGCTTGGAATATCTAATATTGGTATGCAACATAATCGCATGCAGTTTCCGCAGCAACAGCAACAACAAGCTCAACAGCAAGCCCAGCAAATTCATCAACAACAACAAGCTCAACAACAACAACAACAAGGAATGCACGTCGGACCTTCGGGACCCAGTCCCAATGGACAGCCGGCTTCCAATCCCAACATGGTTTCCAATCCCGGTTTAAGTCCCTTTGGCCAACCTACAATGTCACAGACGAATCTAACAACGACGACCTCATCAGTGACAACTAGTCAATTTCCAACGACTAATGGAACAGCCGGCTTACCCAATAGTTCTCCTGTTCAAAACCAACACCAATTTGATATCATGAAAGTCAGGCTAGCTCATGCACAAGCTCAGGCGCAACAACAGCAACAACAACAACAGCAGCAACAACAGCAACAACAACAACAACAACAATCTCAACAAACTAACACCGCTAATCAAAATGCCAACACACCCTTACCACAGGCTCCATCGCCTTTCAGTGGCATGCAGCAGCCAAATAGTCAGCAGAGTCAGCAATTCCAGAACAGTCTATCAATGTCTGCGTCCACACCCGGTGATAGCGGTATTGTAGCTACTACTCCGCTAGCTATAGCACCGTCTGCAAGTGGACCAAGTCCTGGACCCGCGCCAATGACAAATGGACCCCAGTCAACGACTTCCACTCCCAATACGCCTTTAGTCCCCTCTTTAATGACTCCTAATGTTGCTTCCGCAAATAAAAGCCCTCCTCATCCAGGGACAACTCCATCTCCTGTAGGTCTCGCCAGCATGGGAAAAGGAATGACATCCCAGGAAAGAGCAGCTTTAAATGCGCCCAGAAGTTCCTCTATGTCTTCTCAGATGGCAGCCATCACGGCTGCCCTTGATCGTAATAATTCGCCTAGTCCTCCGTCGAACAACAACAAGGGAAAGCTTGAATCTATAAAGGAAGAGAACATGAAGATGGAAATAAAACAGGAAGACGGATCAGAGAATCACAGAGGAGATGGTGGAAAGGGCAACAATAGCGATGTGGTTATCAAAACTGAAATCAAGACAGAACCAATGGATGAGGTTGGAGATGATTCAACTGTTAGGGAAGAGTCGTCGGGTATTAAGGATGAACCTGTTACTCCCATGTCGAGTGGAGACTCATCTGCTACTGATATCAAGCCAATTGTTCCGGAACCGATTCAATCGACTGGACAATCCAGTGATAAGAAGAAAATGTGTTTGTTTAAGCCAGATGAATTGAGACAGGCACTTATGCCCACCTTAGAGAAATTGTATCGACAGGATCCTGAGTCCTTACCATTCAGACAGCCTGTTGATCCACAAGCTCTGGGGATCCCGGATTACTTCGATATTGTAAAGAAACCAATGGACTTGTCAACGATTAAAAGGAAATTGGACACGGGACAGTACAGTGATCCCTGGGAGTATGTGGATGATGTCTGGTTGATGTTTGACAATGCCTGGCTCTACAATAAAAAAACATCCAGAGTTTACAGATATTGTACAAAGGTAAGATATTTTTATTAGTTGTTTTTCATTAATTTGAGGATAAAGGAATGGGCACAAGCAGTTTATTCACGATGCTTTTTTAAATATTGAACTGCTTGCCCTAGATTAAATTGTTGATTCAGGTTATTCATCTGTACTACGAAAATTGAGTTTATTATTTCAAATAGTTTTTTTTAAGTTTCTATCCAAGTATCTGAGATTTCGGACTTTAAACTTTTGCCTTTTTTTCCAAAAAAATAATTGAAATTTGTCTTTTAAAAATTCGCAAACCTTGAGGGAGAAATTTTGAAGCAATATTTCAATTAAGAATCGTTCAATAAACTATGTTTTTTATTTCACAGTTATCGGAAGTTTTTGAGCAAGAAATCGATCCTGTCATGCAAGCCTTAGGATACTGTTGTGGCAGAAAGTACACTTTTAATCCACAAGTTCTCTGTTGCTATGGGAAGCAACTCTGCACAATCCCGCGAGATGCGAAGTACTATTCTTATCAGAACAGGTCAGTTAATCATTCTTATTTAGCCAAATATACAGAGAATTTTTTTAAATTATAAACCATTAGACCTTTGTATTTTAAATTATATCCAAATTAATATTTTTCGCTGGGTTTTTTGCTATTTAAATAAAAATCAGAGGTCTCTTGGTAATTTAGATAATACGTGCATGAAATGGGAATAGTTTAGTTTCTATTATTTTTTTGTTCCGTGTTACAAATACCACAAACCGAAAATCAACAAATTGTGAGCTTAAAACTTCTTTCAAATTTATTATTTTCATTTCCGGTGTTCAAAAATTTGGTAGGCAAGGGTACAGACAGAATATTGGTAACGCGGATTCTCTTAAAGTACTGCCATTTATTCAGTAAAATTTATAAGTTTTATAATTCTTTTTCAAATTCTTGTGCGACAAAGCTATTTTTGCTTTTACTTAAAAACTTTCATGTTATCTTATTTACTTGCATAATATACTTTCGTTTACTACTAAATTTTACTCTCATTTTTATATTCTTTATTTCTTATATTTATTGAAATCTAGGTTTATTCTTTACAATAATACATTACAAAATTTATTATTATTCACAATTTCTAATAATGGCACTGTTCTCTTTATATGTACCCTTCTCTCTGCGGATTCTGTACGTGCACACAAATTCTTGTTTGCTACTTACTTCTTGTGTTGCCTACGCCCCTTGCTTCTTTTCGTCTCTACTTCGCATCACGAAAATTGATTCTTCAACACCGGATGACTAATATCGAAATCCTGACGTTTATAAACGAAAAAAAATTATTGTCATATTGATATTGAAAAACAATAACAAAAATATTCTTGGCAAAACAAAATCTTGCATGCGTCTTGATGAAAACGCTATTTTTATAATTGGATATACCAAAAAAATGGACGATTGGGCACGAACTACCGGATGCGCGTATGATATACGTATGAGTTGGTGAATTGGATTGTGGATTTGTCACATTTTGGAAAACAGTGGTCTAAAGGCACTTGGTCTTCTTACCGACAGATACACATTTTGCCAGAAATGTTTCAACGACATTCCCGGTGATACAGTGACTCTCGGAGATGATCCTACTCAACCCCAGACGTAAGTTTTAATTCATTTAAAAATTAATTAACAGGTAACAATTCGAGGAGACCAGACAATAAATTCAATTTCCTTACAGTGCCATCAAGAAAGAACAGTTCCAGGAAATGAAGAACGACCATTTGGAATCTGAACCATTCGTTTACTGTACAGACTGTGGAAGAAAAGTGCATCAAATATGTGTTCTGCACATGGAAAGTATTTGGCCCCTAGGGTAAGTTTCAAATCTTTGATTTACATCTTATTTTATAAATTGTCAAACATTCTAGTAATTCATTCTTGGTTACATTTTCTAAATTTGGTCACTTTACTAACAGGCTTGAACCTTATATTTTGAAAACTCCGAATATGCATCTGAACCTACATTTTTTTTTTCAGATTTACCTGTGATAACTGTCTAAAAAAGAAAGGCCAAAAACGTAAAGATAATAAATTCAATGCTAAACGGCTGCCAGTAACAAAATTAGGAACTTATATAGAAACACGTGTCAACAACTTCCTCAAAAAGAAAGAAGCAGGAGCAGGCGAGGTAGCAATCAGAGTTGTGGCTTCCAGTGATAAAGTAGTAGAAGTTAAGCCAGGAATGAGGAGTAGATTCGTGGAAAACGGCGACATGCCGGGTGAATTTCCTTATCGAGCAAAAGCCCTGTTCGCTTTCGAGGAAGTTGATGGAACTGATGTTTGCTTCTTTGGTATGCACGTCCAAGAATATGGTAGCGAGTGCACTCCACCAAATACGAGGCGAGTTTATATCGCGTATCTCGATTCTGTGCACTTCTTTAGGCCTAGACAGTTCAGAACAGCAGTGTACCATGAAATCCTTCTTGGGTATTTGGACTACGCTAAGCAGTTAGGGTAAGTAAAGGAACCTTTCAACAGCACAGGTTTCATAGTTTTTTTCCTGTTATCAAAATTATCCTCAAAATTTTGTTTAATTAATAAGAAGAGGGCAATTCCAATATTTTTTCTAAAATCCGTGAAACTTGGAAACGATAATAATTTTCAACGCTTTAAGTCTTTTCTTTAATAGACTTCTTTTTTGTGTAGGTATACCATGGCTCACATTTGGGCGTGTCCACCTTCAGAAGGAGATGACTATATCTTCCACTGCCATCCTCAGGAGCAAAAAATTCCTAAGCCTAAACGATTGCAAGAATGGTACAAGAAAATGCTAGATAAAGGTTTCAACGAAAGAATAGTAATAGATTACAAGGTTCGTATTTAAAAATTATTTTCTGAATTTAAATCAATTTTATCTTCAGTCTCAGTGTTCCCTGTCAGTGAATTATAACTTTCAGGTGTCTTGTGGGACTAAAATTAATGCCTAACTTAAGCTAATGTTTTTATTTCGTTATAAATTTAAACATAGGATAATTAGGCGACATTTTTATTCACAGAAAATGTAAATGTTTTGAGTGAGAGAGGAGATTTGAATCATATTTTCTTGTTCTTCTAGGATATTTTGAAGCAAGCAATGGAAGATAAACTTTCATCTGCCGCGGATTTACCTTACTTCGAAGGTGACTTTTGGCCTAACGTTTTGGAAGAAAGTATAAAAGAGCTGGACCAAGAGGAAGAGGAAAAAAGAAAACAAGCAGAGGCTGCTGAAGCAGCTGCAGCAGCTGCAAACGCTGTAAGTTTTTCGGATATATTTATGTGAATATTTATTGTGTTTTCTAATTTTTATTATTGTTATTAAATATACTATTCTTTGATTTGCTTCTAGATCTTCTCCCTGTCCGAGGATTCGGAAACTGGTCCAGATGGAAAGAAAAAAGGACAAAAAAAGGCGAAAAAGTCAAACAAGTCCAAGGCAAATCAGCGAAAAAATAGCAAAAAATCAAACACTCCCCAAATTGGAAATGATCTCTCGGCTAAGATCTTTGCCACGATGGATAAACACAAGGAAGTTTTCTTCGTTATTAGGTTACATAGTGCCCAAAGTGCAGCTAGTTTGCAGCCCATCCAAGACCCTGATCCAGTTATAAACTGCGATTTGATGGACGGACGTGATGCGTTCCTGACAATGGCGAGAGAAAGACATTATGAATTCTCCTCTTTAAGACGAGCCAAGTTTAGTTCTATGTCTATGTTGTACGAGTTACACAATCAAGGCCAGGACAAATTTGTTTATACCTGTAATAATTGTAAAAGTCACGTTGAGACGAGATACCATTGTACTGTGTGTGATGTAAGTATTACAATCGTCAATTTAAAAGTGTTCCTATTTAATTCTTCACGGATTTAATTCAAATCTTAATTGCTTTATTTTCAGGACTTTGACCTGTGTATAAGTTGTAAAGAAAAAGACGGCCATCCACATCACATGGAGAGGCTTGGTTTGGATTTGGATGATGGTTCTTCACCTGCAGATGCAAAACAGGCTAATCCTCAAGTACGTATTTCGGACTTTATGTTAAGATATTTCTATTTTTCCTTAAAAACCATGCTTAATTTCATCAATCCCTGACGTATTAATGTTCTTAAGACATTAAGCTTTTGTCTTTTCCCCGCTTTTATTTTTTCATGTTTTTATTAACTGGGATTTTTTTCTTATACAGGAGGCGCGAAAACTTTCGATACAAAGGTGCATTCAGTCATTGATTCACGCATGTCAATGTAGAGATGCCAACTGTCGACTACCAAGCTGTCAGAAAATGAAGAGAGTTGTGACGCACACCAAGGTCTGCAAAAGAAAGACCAACGGTTTCTGTCCAATTTGTAAACAACTGGTGGCCTTGTGCTGCTATCATGCCAAGCACTGCCAAGAAGCCAAATGTCTGGTACCCTTCTGTTCAAATATTAAGCACAAGTTGAAGCAGCAACAACTTCAAGCACGACTTCAACAAGCGCAATTACTCAGGTAAGTCTCAGTTTCTAAAATTAATTAATAATTAAGCGACAGATTTATCTTAACTAACTGCAAGTTCTAACATATTCGGCATCGATTCTGAATGAAATTATTCCTTTTGCAGAAGGAGAATGGCTGTGATGAATACCAGACCGACAGGCCAAGTTGGAGCAATACAGAGTGCGCAGCAGAATTCGAATTCAAATATGTCCACTGGAGTTGCGATGAAACCTGGCATGAGTCCTACGAACTTACCTTCTCCCCACCAATCTGGAATCGGTTTGAAACCTGGCACGCAAACTCCACCTGCGCACGTCCTCCAGGTCGTTAAACAGGTTCAAGAGGAAGCGGCGAGACAGCAAGCTCCTCATGTCAGCTATGGAAAGGTGACTCCTGGTGGTGGAGTTGGTGTTGGAGTTGGTGTCGGCGGACAAGGTGGAAGCGTAATGCCCCCACCTCAGATGCAGCGGCCAATGCCTGTCCCAATGCCCAACACTGGAAGTACGCATCTTATTTCCATGGATCAATGGACGCCAAGGTACGTACATGTCAAGCTTGCTTAAATATTAGACAGATTTAATTACATATTTGTTTTCCCTTTTATTTAATTCTCAATTAAATTTTCATTTTTGTCCCTTATGAATGCAATGTTTAATACTTTATAATTCTATTTTTAGGTATCAACCGAATGCAGTCATGCAGCAAAGCCCAGGTTTAAGGCAGCAAACGCCGCAGCAGTTAATGCAGCAGCAACAACAACTCCAAGGCCAGCCAGGAATGGGGATTGGTGGCCAGATGCCTCGACAACCTGGAGTTATGGGTGGACCTGTTGGAGCAGTCAGTCAGGTCGGCGGCCCGGGATGTGCTTCGTCGATGCATAATAGAGCCTACCAGCAACTGATGGCTATTCTTAAAAGTCCGTATTCTCCTGAGCAACAAAACCAAATACTTCAGATTCTCAAGAGTAATCCATCTCTTATGGCTACGTTCATTAAGCAAAGACAGGTGTGTATTATATAAATTCATTAATTCTTTCTGCTTCAAAAATGTGCAGTTACTTTTTTATTTACTCCTTTACTTCAATTCATATTTATTTCTGGAAATATTCGTGTTCTGAATTCTGAAAAAGAGTCCTGGGCGCAATGATTTAATGATGCTTCGTTCTTTAAAAGCATCGCTTAATTGTAGTCGCTAGATTAAATTGGCAGGATAATTAATCTGATTTAACATCTTGTTAATTCAGGTCAGTCACCTGTCCTACAAAAATTGACATAAGAATTATTTTATAGTAATCGGATTCTTCAAATATTTTTAAAAATAATTTCTTTTGAAATTTGTTTTTTTTTTTTTAACTTTTATTCGCACAATTCGCTAATAATAATGTCCCTGCAGCCCAAAACTTGAAATAAATTTCTAACCCATCTAATAAAAAAAGGTACTTGCCCTTCAGCAGCAATCTGGACAGCATGGTGGAGGAGTTGGCCCTCTGGGCCCTAGTCAGTCTCAACAACAACAACAACAACAACAACAACCCGGTCTGCAACATATGCTGTCTCAACAACAACAGCAGCAGCAGCACCATCAACAGCAACAGCAGCAACAACAACAACAGCAGCAGCAGCAGCAGCAGGGTAGAGCTCAAATGATGATTGGTCAACAGCAGCAGCAGCAACCTACTCAGGCACCTAGTGTGCAACAACAACAATGGTTTAAGCAACAGCAGCACGTATTAGCTATGCGTCAGCAGCAGCATCTGCAGCAACAACAACAACAACAAATGCAGCAACAACAACAGCAGCAACAACCTTTCCAGCAACCACCGGCTCCACCTTATGGCCAGCAAAGGCCAATCAGGCCGTCTTTAATGAGTGAGTTTTAAATTTAAAATCGTTCACCCTGGAAAGCTTGAATTTTTAGTCTCATTGACCGGAAATAAATGGTTTAAACTCGAGAAAGAATCAAGCACTTGATTTTTATATTTTAGTAGCTACTCTGTTATCTGAACTTTAATGATAAAGTATTATTAACTAATGCTTCAACTTTCAGATTACGGTTTCAATGAGCAAGGCTATGTTCAACCAGGTTTGAAACCAACTCCTCCTTCTGTGCCCTCTCCGCAAGGTGTAATGGGACCTCCAGGAATCTCTGTACAGCAGCAGTTGATGCAATCAGTTCGATCTCCACCACCAATTCGGTCACCGCAACCGAATCCTTCTCCACGACCTGTACCGTCACCGAGAAATCAACCAGTTCCTTCCCCACGATCTGGTCCTGTACCCTCACCACACCATCATCAACCGCACGGAACGCCGACTCATTCACCTGCACATGAATTGGGTGGTCCTAGTGAAATGATGTTGCCCTCTGGTCATCCTTCTAGTATGCCACATCACTCGTCGCCCGCACCTCCCCCCACGAGTGGCAACGACTCCAGTGAAATGCCGCAAATGACACCACAAGACCAATTAACAAAGTTCGTGGAAAGGTTGTAGTGATTGCTAGTAGTGTAATGAATTGATTTGATGTAAGTCTTTGGCCATTGCCATTCGAAACCGTTAGAAAAAACGGTCGCTGCTCACGTTCGAGGTGCCTGCATTATCGCAAAGAGAATTATTCTCAGACTTCTCCTATTTTAGATTAAGGGAGAAGGGTATTTCCAATTGAGCGCGGTTATTGTAGATTTGTATATCAGTGAAATCAGGGATGAAATCCAGATTTTTGGAGTTTTCTTATGCACGCGCGCGTGCGAGCGAAATAATAGGTGCACGTTCATTCTCCGAGCCAAGGTGTTGGAACGAACCAAATTAAATTGTGGAAGTATGCAAGAACTCCATCCCGCGTATCTTATTGACGACGAAATGAAAAAAGTTCTCTTTCCCAAAAATTCCCCCCGTTCCGGTTGCTGTGGCCCGATTAATCCGGGTAGAACTCAAAAGACTAAGATTAAAAGGAGACCGAAAGACTATTATCCCCCTTCCTTGCTGCTGCCCGCGCAGGCTAAGTGAAATCGTACAAATGTGTTGTGTATACTTAACGTTAATTAATATTAATAGTTCAAATACTACTGTAGCGAATATGCAGTTATTACCATTATAATTATGAACGTGACAAAAAAGCAAAGATATAACAAAGATGCATGCATGAGAGGAATGATACCTTCTATTTAAGTAAGGTAAAGGATAAAAGAAATTAGTGCTGAGTTAAGCGTCGTTAATCTAAGTTAATCAAGTTGTTACGAGCCGGGGCTGTACTTAGCTCTGTAAAATTTAAAAAGTCGGGAGCTCAGGGGACTTGAAGAACTTGATCTCCGATCGAAATAGGTGGAAACGATGATGTAACCAAAAATAAGAAATTATTCAACAGGCTGCTATAATCGCTAGCAAGGGATGATTTATAAATCGTGTTAATTTTGAAGAGTTTTTTTTTGAACCGAAAGGTCCCGCGTGTACAGTTGAATCAAAAAGTACTACCTAACGTAGCTAAACGGGTCCTTTTCGCAACGCTCTGTACATATTATTATTATTATTATTATATTATAATTATTATTATGAATAATAATTTACTTTTTGATTATGAATTTATTATGACAAAGCGAGAGAACATATTGTAATATTTGAGATGTGAAGGGGACCGACAGTTACACAAGTTACTTCACTATGCCAGTGCTGTATCATAGTAATTTATAAGTGTAATATTCGCCTCCGCTTTTCTTAGCTATTTATATGATTTTAAGTGTAAAGTGCGAGGTTGTCTCGAAACCTTTTGGTTCGTCGAGTAAATCTCGCGAACGGTAATCATCTGTAAGTAAACTATATCTGATTATTATTTAATCAGAAGTTCCACTAACGGAAAAATCGTAACTAACGTAATTTTAGCGTTATCGTGATCGCATTTTTATTCATCGCTTATTTTGCATCGCACGGTGAAGTACTTCGATACGCTACGAATTCGTTGGAGCCTTGGCCGCTTGTAACATACATATATATACATACAAACAATGCGAGGTGGATTAGTGGTCAAGATATGCTAGTTTTCTCAATTTTTCTAAATCTTTCTAATTTAATCCATATTTCCTCTCGCGGATATTCTAAATGAATTTTTAATCCAATCGAGTTTCAATTAGCGGATTATCACTCTTGGAAAATTTTTAAGGCGTCCGCGTAGCTTTCCTTTTTCCACGGTATCTTCACTTTCGAGAATCGAGACCTGAGATCACTTGACTTTTTTAGCCGCGCGATATTGAAAATATTCGCGTCGAAATAAATATAGATTAATGATCAATTTTAATTATTACAGTAATCGTAATGACAACCCAAAAGTATTTGGCTTAGTATGGCTGTGTTTAGGGCAGTGTTGTAAATTTGAAAGTGGTGTACCGTTTGTGGTAGTAAATTCTTTAAGTGCGGACGTTCGAATGCTGTACGTACCAAGCGCCAAATGTCAAAAATAAATAAAAGTAAAAATCCCAATTGAAATTTTATCAATTTTTTAATTACTGACACTTTCACGAGGAGAGAGGAAGTCAGAAAAGTCAAATTGATCTTCTGTCTACTTCTTTCTTCCGCCCTGGTACGTGACGCATTCTTTAGCAATTTACTATAAATGTACGAAGAGGCGAATGATACAACGCTATATTATATATATATAAATATATATTATACAATTTGTTTTTTTTATATTATCGAATACATTGAATATAAAGTAGACCTGGTCTACATTATGAAATAACTATGAATTAATTATTAATTATTCGATAGGCGATATTATACAGACAAAGCTATGGAATATAATAATAATTATTATTACAATTATTACTGAAATACCGAATATAGAGTACTACTTTTTATTATGAATTCTCGTAAATAGTGATTTAATTACCTGTTTAAAAACGAATAAGACGTAAACGCGATTATCCCCCCACGAATCCACCTCGCTCCTGAGAACATCTTTCGAATCTCACCTCCATCTCCCTTCCCTTTTGTAATATATTAACGCTTATGCCCAATTCATCGGTCACACCGATTGTACATTGAACGAATGTGCTTTTTTATTGATTATTTTTATCATTCGAGTTCTAATCATTGTCATGAAATAGTCTAGATTGTCTTCTTCAGTCATGGCGATTTCACGATTTTCACTTTTTATATTCTAAACGTCGCAACAATTCTTCGTATCCTCGAAACTGTTTTTTTTTTTTTTTTTTTTTACTAGCGACCGAAAATGGCTCTTGCGTTTTACTTTTAGAGCGAACTTTCTAGGCTCGATTTTATGAATTTTTCATGAAAATATACTATTGATGCGAGTAGTTTGAAATAAAGAAAAACAGATGTTTTTAAGTCGCCGAAAGATTGATATTTATTATCAATAGTATTTTTTCTTGAATTGCAGCTTAGCAAGTTCGCTTTTTAATAATTCGAATTTCAAAAATATCCAGGGAGATTTTAGAAGAACAATTCTTGCAGGTTTTTGGAAGTATGAGTGAAACTGTCGGACAAGTGGGAGTCAATGGAATTGCTTTTAAATTTTCTGTACGTCGATCAATTGTTCTCTTCGTATGCATTTCAGTTGTGTGAGTGATTTTTGAAAAAATGTCGGTGTTGTCGTTCAATGGATACGTATGAGAGATTCCAGAATTTTAACTGGTGAAAAGACAAAAGTAGCATTCTAGGAGAGATTTTTGAACGTTTTTTAATCGTTCGGTAATATATTTTGGATCGATGAGGATTATGAAATTCCAGAATGAGGAGAACAATGCAAGTAGTAGTTCTATCGGCTCTCGGTCGATGATGATTGCAATTCAAAGAAATATACTCACTGCCTTGAATTTTCCTGGCTGTACACTAATCCAATATGTATTGTTTAGTACGCGTGAGCGCGCGAGTGGGACTAAACTATTGGGGATGTATTTTGTTTTCTTGTTGTTTTTTAGTCGTAAGCCCTAATCTTACTGCAAGCGTAGAATAGTAACGTAAACGAGACATAAGAGTTATACATATATGTGTATATATTTATACATACATACCTACCTACCTACAAACATACATACGAATCTTACGAAATAAAGTTTACGTATCATCATTTCAAATCTGAACGTTGTGCCTGCATGACCAACACCACACTACTGTCACAGATTGTCATTCCTTACTCTTTCAGTTTTTACAGGGCAAAAGAGTTTTTTCTTTTTTTAATAAAATACTCTGGAAGAAATTCTATGAACAGTATCATATGTTTTGCTTTTGCAAAGGGCATGAAAAGGAATTGGTTTTGAATAATAAATTACAATTTCTTTTAATGCTACTTTATACATTTCAGTATCATGAACACCGTTTCAAATTTTTTTCAGAGTAATGTTTTTTTTTTATTTATTTTTCATTTTTTTACATTGAAGAAGCTTTTATTTTGTTTTACTTGCTTTGAAATTTAGATGCATAAAAAAATCGTACATTTTACCAAAGAGAGCTTTCTTTTTCAAAATTATTTAAGTTTATATTCATAAAACGATGTATTTTTTCTTATTTCGTACTACTGTGACGAATCTTTGTTTGATAATAATGATCGGAAGTGAAGTTTAGGGTCCCTATAAAGTAGGTCTGTGGCATGTGATGCAAAAACTTGATTGATTTTTATGTTTAACAAAGTGAACTGAGATACATAAATAATTAGTCTGCGCTCGCTTTAAGAAAGCGTTATCGACTTTTTTTTCTGCATAATCCATTATTTATTATGTTTTATACGAGTAATTTTACATTAATACATATACTAGATAACATTTTTTAAAGTAAATGTAATATAGAAATTAGTATAATGTTATGTAGATATGTAGTATTATTTATTTTATTGAATTATGTCTTTTCGAAAATTTTAAGACAACACATTTTTAGTTGATGTTAAAAAGTATAGGGCGTTAATGAATAATATTGTAAAATTAATTTGAATAACAATTTAAGTATATTATATATATATATAAATATATATATC
>UCOK01017688.1:0-11205 GCA_900474325.1 Synergus umbraculus
ATATATATATATATATATATATATATATGTTTGATAAAATCACAACGATCGCAACTGATTATAACAATCGGGTGAAAGGTAGTGGCCCAGTTTTGATCTTGGATATCTGATGATTTGATGTTTATACAATCATGGCTCTCTTTGTGGCGAATACAAATGCAATAAATAATAATAAAAGAATATCGTTATGTATCTAACGATTTTATATGGGAATTGATGGGAAGGACGCCTGAGAAAAAAAAGAGTGTAAACTAAAAAGTCTAAAAAGCTAAAAAGGTCTGAATATAGGTACTTACCCTTTAATTAAAAAAAAACTGGATAAAAAATCTTTTCTCCGTTCATTCCTGTTGTTTTTATATTCCTTTAAAATTTTTAAAAAGGTATTTAGGCTTATATCATATGTTTTCATTTTAACCTATAAATTGAGTATAATTATAATTTTTAGGATTTTTAGCAATGGCAGACGCAGATCCTCAATTAAAACGACTTTTGCTTCCCGATGAGGAAACGTCATTTGAACAATTTATAAGATATGGATTGTATATCGCAGCTATTTTCCAAATGATATGCTTAGCATCATTAGTATTTTACCCATCAGGAAATTCTGATGGAGTTGCTGCTCTAAAGGTATTAAATTAATAAAATGTCTATTTTTTCACATTCATATTTGAATTATTTATTTTAAATGTTTTGTTCATTAAACTCAATTAAAAATCTCATAACAGGATGACCAAAGTGATGTTGAATGTTCCGAAAATAGTCCACAAGTTACCCCAAGAAGACCACATCGACCAAGAAAACAAGAAAAAAAGAAACGACGCTAAATTAAGTTAAAAATTTAGTCTTGACAAAATAATTATAACTAGACTGATCATCACATTCCATTATTATACATACAATATACATAATTCATTTATGTTATTTAACTCGCTTAATTATTTAACTCATCCGCGCTTCTGTATTTGTTTGTAGAATAAATTTCACTTTATTATTGTTAAGATTAGAATTACTATTACACAAGAAAATGTATGAATTCAAAATGAATTCTATGCAAAAAGTATAGCTTTTTCAAATTTATTATTTTATTTTATTTTAAGTTTTTGAAATAAGATAATTTTGAACAGATCTGCAGATGGCGCTGTTTTTTTTTTTACAAAACCAAGTGTCAACAAGGAAGCGAATAACCTAATCTCAAATTCGTCTAAAATAAAGAAAAAAGCATATTAAACATAAGTTTAAAGAGGTGAACTTTGAAATGTAGTTTCAGAATTACAATAAAAGGCGAGTTTTTGTAATAAAATAAAAATGCCGCATTCGATGGAGACTTTATCGCCACAAGATGTTCTGGCAGAGATTAGAGAATTTATTTCTGGAGCAGCTAGACCCTCTATTTCAACAAACACTGTAGAACTTACAAGAACTGGATTATCTTTATTAAAAAATGTCCCAGCAGCGAGAGATGCAGTCCTGGAATATTTATGCAATGTATTTTCCGTCGCTGTCAACAAACATGTGCGACAAATTGAGGTTAACTTTTACAATTTTCACTTATTTCTGTATCTTTTCAGGTCCCATAACTGGAGTTATTTTCATTTATTTTTACTGTTTTACAGAATAATCAAAACTTGCCGATTCCGGAGGAAAACACAATTGTAGAAATTCATGCAGTTTTAAGTGGTTTTATAAGTTCTAATGCCGAGGCTTGGGCTCCAATTATTTCTGCCTGGTCTTTAGATTTATTAGGTAATTTTAAATCAACTTTTTGTTTTTTATTTCATAAATGATGGAAATTGACAGAATGTTTTTTTTTTCAATAACAGGTAAGTTGTCTTCGGATTATGCGAACCGAGGAAATTTAAAAGAGAAATCAGGAATCAATGATTTTCTACAACAGTGGATGTCGTGTAGAACAACAAGAACTCTTATTGATATCACAGCTCAGTGCCTACAATGTCTCATGCATTCGGAAACTGAGTCCTGCATTAACGCCTTATTAAATACTAGCGTCTTGCATAGTCCACATTTTGATTGGGTCGTTGCACATGTGGGAAGTTGTTTCCCGAATACAGTTATCACCAGAGTTTTAACCTGTGGTCTCAAAGATTTTTGTGCCAATATAAAGAATCCGAAATTAAACTCGGTCGTTGGTATTCTTGGACATTTGGCTGGGAGTCATTTTCTTGATATCAGGACTGCACTTCTTGATTTATTCAAAGTAAGCAATTTATTTGACAGAGTTCAAACAATTTAGAACCGCGGTTTAATTTCAGAAGCCATGAAGTTAAATTGACTAATTTATGTTACAGTGGAGCTTAGACGAAAATGTAAATGTGGACGGAGATTCGAGAGTCCACAAATTGGCTACTGTCCCTTTTCTTTTAAATTTGGCAAAACTCTCACCAATGCTTTTGAAAGCTTTAACAACCGACGTAGTACAAATACGTTTGTATTTCTTTTTAGTATGTACATATTGAAAACACGAAGAAATTACAAAAAATTTAATTTGTTTCAATTTTCAGTGACACCAGACGTGATACCAAGATTAGCATTAGTTGCAAACGACTGGTGTAGATATTTTAACAACAATCCAGAAATTTTAATAGACTTGACAGTTGAATTAGCACTAGGATGTGAGCAAGGAGCGATGCAAATAATAAACATATTACTGGACACGAGTTTAAGTAATAGTAATGTTGGTTATCACAGTGTCAATGCAGCCCAAACTATGAAGAGCATTTGCCGAGAAATCCTAGAACTACTGCTGGAAAAACTAGACTTTAGGATTCGGTCACCGGCTACTAATCAAATTTCAAACATTCCTTTATTAAATTCAATAAAACAAGAGCTACTTACAGTCATGCCTCTTCTTTTGCATTCTAATCCTCTGAAGGTTCAAACTGCAGTGAGACTGTTATCTTTGTTGGGAACACAAAGTCCCAATGTTTTGATTACCTCTGCGACTTTTATGCTAAAAAATGCAGTAACAAGTTTTCACCTAGCTGCATTGATTAGACTCATTTCTGATAATGACGTGGGATTTGCTTCCAAAAAATCTGACGTCGAAAATACACTTTTGAGTCAGGGATATTTTACCCAGGTAGTCGAACATTCGATCAGAGAAGTTCAATACACGTCTACTAATAGTGAAGAAGTCCAGCAGTTATTTAAAAATTTAACCATTTTGTTGAGGTTTGTCTACTTTGATAAAACAATTTTTTTTATTCTTATTTGTATTTTCTGAATTTTACCATTCTTCTTTTATTCTAGGTGGGAGAATTCGAATAAAGTTTCCTATCTGAGATCCAGGATGATAACAAGAGCAATCAGATCAAATTTGCACCAGATTTCCTGCCTTTTAATAAAAACGACGGATTTTTCTTTAGCAAATGATATTGCTGGGATGTTAGATTGTTTGAGTCCTTTCGAAACTGATCATTATGTTCCGAGTGTAGAATTGACTCTAAAAATGACTAGGGCGATAATCAAATACTTCTTCCTTTGTATCGAAGAAGATGGTAATATAAAAAGATTCCTTAATTTAATCTCCTTTCTGGCTGAGGTTTTTAATCCATTGTAAATTTTTTTATAGATATTATTAAAAAAGAGCGAGGTGTGAGGATTGTTTGTCGATTCTTAAGAGTTCTATCTTTTTATTCGACATGTGCGAGAGCGTTGGCAATTCGAGAACTTTTAGTGACTAGCATGTTCAGCGATCCGGCCAAATTTTTCGGTGCGAAGATGAAGTTCGAACCTCATATTGAAGAAACGTTCCTTCTACAGCAGAATCATAAACAGGTATTTTATTTTAACTGAAATATAATTTTATGTTCAAAAAGTAAGCATTTGTAAATATTATTTTAATAATAAACTTACCGAATTTTAGGGTACAAGTACAATGTTAGCTCAAAGGCATTCTTCAGTTTTTCACGCTGGAGTAATTGGTCACGGTCCAAGAAAACCTCCCCCTGAAAATAATACCGACAAAGAAATTATTACTTTAAACAGTACATTGTTAATGGATGTGATCAAGGTAAGCCGCGTTCATTCATTTCTTAAAAATACCCTCAAAATTAAAACGAAAAATCCAAAGCTTCTATAGATAATTTTCCTTCATATTTAATATTTATTACATTTTTCCAGGCGTGCTGCAGTAATATGGGTCCAAATATTCAAATTCACCCAGTGAATTCTGATGTTTTGACAATGTTAAGTTTATTACTCGTGGAGTTAGTATCTCCTGATGTTATGTATAACGGACTTCCATGGCCTGATGAAGAATTCACAAAGGTCAGAATTATATGTTATATTCTATAATAAATAAAAAATTATCTAAATCGAAAGGACTATCAAAGATAGACTGAATAAATTTTTGAATAAATGCAGGTCACAGTCGAGAGAGATTTGCGAATTCGAAGAACCTTTAATGACGTACCGATTCTCTGGACCTTGTTAGCTCTCACAGCTTGGTACAGGCCCGCTCTGGCTTACTGTTCTGTATTACTTCGAGGAATTGCAGCTACAGTGATTTCCAATTGGAATATAAAAGACGGTGTCGCATTAACAAATGTCATGGCACTCGGTCAATTACTTCCTCCCCCACTTGCGAGTATAAGAGACATTCTCCCAAGCCTCGAACCCCAACAGGTTTGTTTAACTGAAAGTGAATCTATCAACTCAGTAAAATGTTATAAAAATAATTAATTTTCTGAATATTTTAGATCAGCACGATAATGCGAGAATGTGTCTGGGCCTACATGCACGAAAACGTGCCCTCTCCAGCTTTATTCACTCGAGCTGAGGGGACAAATATCGCCTGGCGAGACGCAGACAGCTCTATTCCCAACATCCGATTCACGGAAACATTGCGTCTTATTTTGATATCAAATCTCCATAAACTTGGTCCACTATATTCTACCCTATTCTACAATGAACACAAATAAATTCAGTCTGAATGGCTGATTTTAATTCGCTTTAACATTTCATTATTATCTGTACATAGTTTGTTTATATCTATCTTAAGATTTCAATACATCAGCAACACTCAGAAAACATTAATCCATTGTGACTTGCATACGGATCTGATATATAAATTAATAAATGCATTCACCATTCGCAAGAACTTTAGCATTGAAGTTGTAAACTCGATACAAATCTGTAAATTCTACAAACACCTTAACAGTTTAATTGTATTGTTACAAAATTTAAACGTTTTTATGAAAATAAAGGGAGAGCAGAATATGATGTATTCTTAATTAATGAATGTAAGGATAAGGGTGCAAGGAAGACACGAGAGTAGTTTGAAATTTTTATAAAAGCTGGTTCTCCTGTATACAAGAGATCGATCTTAATTTAATCTTAAACTGTCACATTTTCTTTCACAACTAATCACTGCTCGAGTCATCCGGTCGGTGGTTATATGATAAAATTAAAATATAAACTTTCACTATCCGCATGACTCGAGGAAGAGCTCAATTATTAATTTAAGCTGCAGTATCGTTAACAATAATAATACATACAGGAATGATGGTATCTACTTGTGTACGAATACCCTAGGTGGGCGTCTCGTCCTGTGAAAGTGATTACATTGCGAGCACTGCTTATGTCGAAATAAACATCACGTGTTCTCACTGAGTCTTTTTAACACAGCTCGAAAGTCGAGCGCCTTAAAACTTAGCTAGGAATGTCGAGGGTCACGACCTATAATCCCTAACCGCTCTTTGTACATTTTTTTCGGCATTGTTCGCTAATGTTATATCGGAGGAAAAAAAATTTTAAACTTGGGAAAAGTCTTGACATTACAATTCGCTAGACTCACCGAGTCGAAAATCATATACCGATATGTGACGACGCGCCGAAAATAAATTAAATTCTATATTCCTAGAATAAAGACCCTCGCTTCCTGGCTTACGGCGGAAGAAGAGACAATACTAGTTGTTCTTGATCCATAATAAATTACTAATTTCAGTTCTTGAGAATTGAAAAATTCACTTTTAGACTTTTCCAGTCTGTGAGATTTAAGTTTAGAAGAGCAGTGTGCTCATGCCACCCATTTCACTTTGTTCCTTGACGAAGATCTCGAAGTATTGGTAGATGATTGTTACAGCAAGGAGAATTCCAGTACCGGAACCAATTGCTCCAAGGAAATCAGCAAGAACTGAAAGGGCTCCTATGCAAAGACCTCCGAAAGCTGCTGCTGTTGGAATGTATCTGTTCAATTCGTGGATTAGAGATTTTTCTCGATGTCCTTGCATCACCATCTGAGAATCCTTCAACTGTTTGGCAACCTGAAAATTGAAGATAATTTTAATTTTAAGAATTTATTGACCAACAATGTATCAATGTAAAATAGGAAAAATCGAAAAAAAACTTACATCCTTAGCAGAACTTCCAGAAATTTCGATCCAGCTCTTTGAGAAGAAGGCGCAAGATCCCAGCATAAAGAGAATGTAGAGCATCGCGTGAACAGGATCCTGAAGAATATGACCAACTGATTCTGGTGGCGAGAGGTAATAACATAAACCGCCGACTGGATACGATCTCGCAGGACCACCTCCACTAACGTCCGACCAAACACCTAACAAGTTTACAATAAGATTCCCTTGAAACTTCACTGCCAACATCTGCGAGATGACATACAAATTGGAAACCAAAGCCGATTGAAGAATAATTGGAATGTTGCTCGTGTAGAAAAGCTTGATTGGATAACTGCTCTGCTGTCCCCTGTACCTTGCAGATTTGATTGGTAGGTCTACACGGAAGCCCTAGAAAAAATAATCTTAATTTAGTAAGCATTCGAAAGAGGACTAATTAAACTCTTTTTAATATTTATAAATTGTTCCAGAATTGCGAATTAAAGAGTCAGTTATTAAAACTCTTTAATGTAATATGTCTGGCTTTACTCTCCTTCCATTCGCAGCCTATTCTATTGCTTGTCTCAATAGAACGGTAAGAGTTTGGAAGGATACAAATATTTAAAACCCCTTTCGAGGGTTGATTCTCACCTGGAAGTATATTACTATAGCAAATACGAGAATTGTGGCGAGAAGATTCATCAAGTTGGGAAGGTTCTGTCGGTAGAAAGCTTCACGAAGAGCTCGCACTTTGTCCTGTCTTGTAGCCAGAAGGTGGAAAAGTGCAATTACGGCGCCTTCGAATTCCGTTCCTCGACCTGAAGAAAGAAAAATCATAATTTTTAATTAAAATCCGTTTTTAAAAATTTGTAAATATTTATATTTCTTTATTAAAGAAGCGTAAAGTCGTACCAGTGTTAACTGTGGCAGGAGAGAATGCCTTCCAGACGATCGTTTCGCAAATATTGGTGGCAATAAAGAGTGAAATTCCACTTCCAAGTCCGTATCCCTTTTGAAGCAATTCGTCGAGCAAAAGAACAATTAACCCAGCAACGAATAACTGAATGATGATCAGAAGACAAACTCCGGCACCAATTTCTGCTGGGTCTCCGTACATTCCAGTCATTACATAAACGATGGCTTGGCCAACGGTGATGACCATTCCAAATACTATTTAAACGAAAAAAGTTATTATTAATAATTAAATTACATAATAAACACAAATAATGTACAAGATTTTCTAATATATCGTAAAATGAGTTCCTATTCTTAAAGAAAGGATCATAATTCTTACATTTTTGTGCACCGTTGAAAAGAGCACGATCCTTGGCAGTATCACCGACTTCTATGATTTTAGCACCAGCTAACAACTGCATAATCAACCCGGAGGTGACAATTGGGGAAATTCCCAATTCCATCAACGTTCCTCTGTTCGAGGCGAGGATAACACGAATCCAGTAGAAGGGATCCGCGCTGTCTGATGACATTATTCCAAAAAGAGGAATCTATATAAAAATTAAGGATAAATTAATTTTAATATTCCTCATATTCAGTCTGATTCAATATATCAGAAAATTTAAAGTAGAATTTGAAAATGTAATCAATTATCAAAATCTTCTTTATTGAAAATAGACTTTAGTTTTAAATAAATTAGGTAACCTAACTGGTAAGGTTATACAAAAATATTGTAAACTATTTCAAATTACTAAATTTCGGACTAATCAGGCGTTCCACGTGTCTCATGTATCAAGCTGCATACATGTTACACATAGCATTAGACATTCCGTTAGGGTGTTTAAAAACAGTTTCAGACGTCACTGGCCTGAATTTTTTAAAGATAAATAAATTTTTTGGATTTTTATGCAACTTCTTGAATTTTCTTTAAATAAATTTCAGTAATAAGAATTTTCCAAAGAAACTAAAGACTAAAATGTTTAAAAATTAAGTACAGTTTTGCATAAGGGAAAGAAATTTTAATTGGTAAACAAACTTACCTGGCAGCAAACCAGGAAAATGAAGAGCGTAATAGCAGTCCATAGTACTTTTTCTCTGAACTGGATCTGTAAGAAATAGGAAAAAAATGCTTGAAGTTTCTCAATAAAAATGATATCCTCAATCTTTTGACCTCGATCAAAATTTCCACGTAGGCACCCGAATTTTCGGAGCCAGATGGCTCATAAAATATTCTCCTACAGAATAAAAAGTGGAAAATTCACCGAAATACTCGAAATATGGTACATCGAACGGTATATGCAAAAGGAGGCCAGAAATAGACACGTTGAACTTACCTTTCGTTGCGGCTTTCCAATTTCCGGCAATATGCTGCAGAACGGTTTTATCACTTCAAGAAACTTGACTGAAAATAGAAATACAGACTAATTATTTTGGGGCTGATAACATTTTTCTGGTCGTCGCAAATGTCAAATTGACGGACAATATGTTATGATTTTGGAAAAAGACAAAATTAGAGAGGTTACACTTTAGCGTCGAAAAAATCATTTTGAAAACAAAAACGATGAATTAGATTATATTCGAAAACCTTATTAATTAATTTTCACTTACTTCCCATGATGAAGGATCGGTGTTGGTCTTTCGCGTGTCGATGAATCTATTGCGAGGAGAGAAAACACACCGCACTGACTAAATGAACGATGATGCCAAGCTGATGCCAAGTAATCGGAAGGAATCGTGGCTCCTCACGCCGACGTGCAAAGACACGTATCAATATTACACTGTCACGTGACCTGATGATGTTGTCCGTTGACCGTCAGTACGTAACTTCAATAGGCCACGCAAGATCGCGCTGGAATAGGTTTTTTCAGGCGCAGAAATGCGCACGCATCCTGCGCAGTGGTAGATTCAAATTTGAATTTTCGGCGGGAAAATTTGACATTTTTTAAGACAGGTAAAACTGGAAAATAAATCAGAAAAGCAGATAATTGTAGGTTTTAAAATAGACGAAATTAAAATGATAATTAAATTTTGGACCGCTATAATTTTTAGACAACGTTTTTTAACATTTTCAACTTCAATTCTGTCTGAATGTTAGAGGAGCTAATTTTAAATAAACACGAAATTTTCAATATTAAAAGTTTCTTAATAAAACAGTTGCGATCTGGAATCTTTAAAGTTATAAAAATTTGTTATACTCAGAATACATAAATTTACGTTTTTAGTTCTCGAGATAAAATTTAAATTTATAAAAAACAAACTGTAATAATATACAAAATTGAGTATATACAGAATAAAAGAAACGCGCTAAACAAAAATATATTAGTGGATTTGTGTTTTCTTTTAATTTAATATTCTTATTTTTATTATTATTATTAATTCTGTAATAATAATTAATTTTGCAATATTGAAGCAAATAGAAATCTCCCACTGAATGTTACGGTCAGCGATTTTTACCTTCGTTTTTTTCTCTAAGATTGGAATGTTTCATTGAAGAGAGCAAGGTAAATTTCAAGGCAAGGCTAAAACTTGATGTACAGAAATTTAACAAAAAATGTTGAGTAAACAAACTTTTAATATAGAAAATAGAAAAATAAAGGAATAAAATAAACGAAATAAATTCTTGAAGTAAAAATACTTTAAACCGTTTTCAAATAAAGATAAGCAAAATGTTCTTTTGTCCTAACAGTGGTCATTGATTAAATAATTTTTAAGTAAATAAATTTGAAAAATAAGAATAAAGACAAACATAAACTATAAATACATTCTACTTTCATTCAGATGTTAATAATTTTTGCTGAGCTAGATAAATTATTTTTGAAAAGAAATAATGAACTATTATAAACTACTATTGTCAGTGCTGGCAGTTATTTTCCTATCTGGCTCAGTAAAATTCTAACATCTGAATGAAAGTAGAATGGCTGAAGCGGTATAGTTGGTATGTATAAAAGGATATCCACTTCGTTTACCCTACTCCTCGTTTCTCTTTCGTTCTGTCTGGTTCAACTTTTTAACTAGTTCGCTGTATAGTGACTGTCTGAGCAAGATGAGAATTCTCTTTGGAATTTGTATCTTCAGTTGGTTTTATTCCTCAGCAAATTGCCAGTAAGTAAAAGTAGTTCTTCTGTAAAATAAAATAGTCTTAAATTGCACAATCAATAACAATAATTTACAACAAAGCAATGTATTTACAAATAAGTTTCTATTGTTTTTCTCCTTTATTATTCTTTTCTTGGTAATAGGTAAATATCCTTAGTGGAAAGATCTCTAAAATATGAATTATAATTTCTAGTTCTGAGTAAAACTAAAATAAAATAAACTTAAAATTATTTTTTTCTAGTTATTTACTATGTCAGCACAGCTAATAATATTTAATATGAATATTAAATGGATAAGACTTGTTTTTAAGTGTTCGTTCGTTTTTCATATTTTTTTTATGTTATCCAATGTTGCCAGGCTGAAGTTGTAAGATTGCGTAGGCGGAGGCTTCAAAATGCGAAGTTTTTAAAAAATGGGTACTAAATTATTCATATTGCTATTAAAAAATGTAGAAAAGTATTCTAAATTCAAAATAGCACCGCATTTTACTTATTTTAATTTATAAATAAATATTTTTTCACATCATATCTTAAATAAACTTTTAAAACGAAAAAAATAAAATTGAATAATGTTTTCAATATTTCATACCATATTTGTATAGTTAATAAAAATTTAATTCATTAGAGTTGAACAAGTTTTCGCCTCCTCGGGTCTAACTGATGGACCTTTTTGGGATACAAGAATCCAGAAGCTTATCTTTGAGGAGACTGATGCTAATAAACTTTGTTCCTATGATCCGTTGACTTCAGACGTATTTTGCGCTCGCATAGGTATCCCTCACATCATTTTTTTATCTCATTTTCTT
>UCOK01017689.1:0-30274 GCA_900474325.1 Synergus umbraculus
GGAAGTCGGCCGCCATCTTGCACAAATCGAATACTGATTCCTGATTGGCTAATACTTCCGCGCGAAAATTTAAAGGTCCATTTCAAGTACTTTACTAGTTTCTGACGTTTCAGTATGAAAACAATTATATTTTGAACACTTCAGTTTAAATCATTTATTTTGAACCTTAAATTTGAAATTTATAAAATTCCATAAGCTTATTTTCAAAAGTGCAAGCTCACTAGTAAAAATATGGTTTAACTTATGAATATAATAAATATAAAATAATTACAAATCTCTAAAAAGCTTGTAAAAATGTTTAGAGAGAAAGGTATTTAATGCATGTAAATTGAAAATTGCATTCTAGCAGACAAAGTGGGTGACTTATTAGTTGAGAATGCAGTACTGCAATAAGCAATTCTTTGCAGGGTCTGATGCCACGATTACGTTGCAGAGTTAACGAAATACATTAACAGTCTCAGTAAAGAGCTGACCGAGCATTAATCGCGAGAAAACGAAGTAGAAAAGAAAAAATTACGAAGTGAAAGAAAAATAATATTAAAACTATATGTTTTCAAATTTAAGAAAACAGTTTCAAAACAATAAAGAAATCTACGTAATTTTTTGGAAATAAATTATCAAAGGAATGTTTCAAGATGTGATCATAATATTACTAAATCTGATTGATCAAATCGATCGTGATTACTCATTATCCAAGAAACGTCAATATTTATAAACGATGATATTATTTGAGCACAAAAAGATTGTTGTGTAATTTCGGTATAAAAAACCTTTTCATAATCAATATCTGAAAATCAAACTTTCCAAAAATTCGGATAAAAATATCAATGCTGTCTTAATGCAAAAATGTTAACAGATTACTTCATTTTATAATTTTTTAATCTTATCACGACGCCAATATTGCCGGTTCCCTTTATCATCGAAAACCATGTGATAAAGTGTGCCGACATTAAACTGAATATTGGTTACTGATACGACGACGATGTGAACAGATTGTTCACATTTCCACGCTTTTATATTACACAATTTCCAATAGAGTAATACATTTGACATTTAATTCCACTTATTAATTAATGGTTTAATAATAGTATCTGATAATCTCTGCAAAAAAAAGGTGTGTCTAAACGTGAGTGAAAATCAAAATTTCTTAAGCGACTAGCGTCGCTCATCCAAAAGGTAAATTTGAAACACCAAATTCAAAAGAATATTAATGATCTATAAATATTTTCTTGTTTTATAGCATGACTTCAAGACTTAAGTCAATTTTTAAAAGACAATCGTCTCAACCAAATCGATCAATTGAAAGTACTAAAACTCAGTCGAAAGAAATTTCACACGAAATGAGAGTTATACCGAAAGTATCCTTCTCGAATGGAGATACCATTCCTTCTGAAGACTCCACAACTGAAGACAACACATCTGTTGTTCTGAGAAAAAAACATGGAAGAAGACGTCATAGGTAATGTGGAAAAATATCAGATAAAACGTAGAATCTCAAAATTAAAAGATTGGCTAGCATTAACAGTAAAAATTATTGCTGATTAAAGATCAGCGTGTGTCATTTTTATTTTTAACTGTTAATAAGTTATGTGAATAAAATAACTGCATTATTTTCAAATTATTCTCTAAATATTATAGATTTCGTTTTACTTTCAGAACGTCATTAGGAGCAGTAGAAGAAATTTTGCAATGTGGAATTTGCAACAAAAGGTTTCAAGCCCCTAAAATGTTACCATGTCAGCACACTTTCTGCCTTAAATGTTTAGAGAATCAAATATCAAATAATGAAGGTACAGAAACTCCTTTCAGATGTTCGACGTGTTTCTTGAAAATAGAAAACTGTTTACCAGATAAACTGCCAACAAACATGTACATTGAAAATATGTTAAAAATCGTGGGCAGTAATGATGAAAAATCAGAAAAAAATACACCGAAAAGTCTTTTTGTTAGTTTTGCAGCTGAAGAAATTAAATGTTCCAAGTGCAGTGCCAAATGTACTAGTGAAAACAGATGCAAACACTGCCGACAGGTAAATATATTTAATAAATAATAATGTAAATAATAATATTACAAATATAAATATACACATTTTCAGATTTTTTGCAAGAATTGCAGTCCTGAACATGTGAAAGTTTTGAAAGGAGAACTGGATGTCACTGCAGACTATTTTGAAAGTACTCTTAAGATAATCGATTCAAAAATCGATGAATTTCGGGTAAATATCGCTAAAATTTTGCGCTCAGAATCTCAAAGAAATGCAAAAAATTAATCCTTGCATCTTCTTCTAACAGAATAAAATTGATTTGCTCCAAGAGAATATCGACAAAGAAACAGAAGAGAAAATTTTGCAATTAAGAAAGGACCGTGAAGAACGATTTCAGAAAACTTCGGAAATGTTTAGTAATGCTGAAAAATCAGCTGAAGAAATAAAACAACGAATTTGCATTACCCAAGTTGAAGTTATAGAACAAAAATCTGGAATGTACGATTCTATAACCGAAGATCAAGAAAAGGTATGTAATTTTATACTTTCTAAAACACTCCATTAATAAATACCTCCTAATAAATTCATCATTTCCATAACAATTAATAATCCTACAATTTTCCTTTTCTACTCTATTATAAATCACCTTGGAAATATATTATAGTTATAGACACAGGGGAAATGGTTTTAATAAAAAGTAGCTCTCTCTTTTCGTTTTGCCAAATAAAATCAAACTCGCCCCCACCTGTCTTGTGCAGAATCTCGCAGTATTGATCACCTCAGAGTGGGCGGGAGAAATGGCGGTCCAGGGAGGTTGGAAAAGAGCCGAAGCTTGAAACGAGGGATCAGAGAAATAAACAGTAGATTTCATGCCCACCAAGTACAGAAAATAAAAAAAAAACTTAGACATAAAAGGAATATTGCAAATGATTCTATGAAAGTTTAAAAAATTATATAATATTACATTATCACAATGCACCCGCAGTCGATATGAATTTTTTTATAAATGCAAGATTTAAATTAGAGGATTTTAATTAGAAAGTAATGAAGAATAGATATTAAAAAATGATGATGGTGAATTTTCAAAAAGATTATCCGTCTTGAAGAAATTCAAAACGGGTAGCAGCGAGGATGGCAGTAACTTCTTCCTCCCTTTCATCTGTTCGTGAAACGAACCCTGGTTCTACTCTACAGTGGTAATGGACTGTCAGATCCAGACTTTGGCTGCTTGTGGTTTATATACACAAACAGCATTACAGTCAAAACGGTCCTCTAACCCACCCCCTACCCCAGACCATTAAACCCCAACCTCTTATAGCCTTTTCCTCATTTACTCTATCTATTATTCCTTCTGTCTATATTTATAATTGTATGATGATTACCAGCCTGAGATTATGCAACATATTTTTTTAAATATATACGATTCAAAAAAGGGTTTTGACTTTTTCGAGATAAGGTAACCGATTATAATGAAACTTGGTATTCTTGATACATATAATACTTTTACTCAACAAGTAAATTTAATAACGAATTATTTAAAAAGTTATAATAGGTTTAAAATTATTCAATTAGCGATTAATGATTCGAATACGTATTTAAAGATTTATAACTTATATCCAATCATTACAAAAATTCGTTGATTTGCATTAGTTTTAAACGATTCGAAAAACATTTTAATGCTGTTTGCAGGGAAGAAAATCGAGAAAGATAGAAAAATTGGTGTTGCTTCAAGAAAATAATTTTCATATGTATACTTTCTGGATCAAAATCAAAGTAGTAAATACAATAATGGGTAAAGAGATAAGTAAGAGAAAGTTAGAAACCATTGCAAATCAATTATTCAAGTTTCCGTGTCGTTCCCACTTGAACCACCGAAGGGTGAGCCACGCCTACCACCCCCGTAAGCCACGCCCATTACCCTGACTAGAGTCCGAGGGCTAATAATTCACGTCACTAGCACTACCCGCCATAAAGAGTCAACTACAGGCTTTCCATATGTGCTCGCAAAATTATATTGCGCAAACTCAGTATCCGATTTTGATTCAGTTACTGTTTTGTAACGATCCTCTTTATAATATGTATTTATTGCTGCAGTTATAGTCCTATAACATGTCAAACATGTGAAATGCAAATAACAATTTAGAATGATGAGAATGTAATTACATTTGCAATTTCCAATATGCAGCTAATTTCCATTTTTTTGGTGTAGGTGTAAATTAAATAACTAATTTCGTAATCTAAAAACTGAGAATCAACTTTCTGCTATTCAAAAAAATTTCTAAATTTGCTTTTTCCGAACCACCCTAATAAGAAGATTTACTGCCACACACAAACGATACAGAAATAAATAATCCATTTCCCGATTTTCTCTGACTTGAACGGTTCATCGGTTAAGCAACTTGAAAACGAGATTATACTGGGCAATGACAGATCAAAGTGGATGATTCTTAATGGCGAGTTTTTGAGATTGTATTTGGATCAAGCACGCGCCGGCGGTGTGTGGCTCCCTAAAATTAGCCACAGTGACATATTGAATGAGCGTTACATCGATGGCCCAGGACCCCCCAATCCACCCTTTGGTACAAAGCGGGCACCCTGGGAAAATCAACTGACGTGTAACTAACTGGTGTATCATTATTTCTAACACGTATGTTTATATCGTCTCGGTCACGCGGGAGAGTAAAACTGTAAAGCCAATTTTCTAATAGCCATAATCACGATGAATAGATGGGTTCACATCCTTTTTTTTATATCCACCCTCAACAATCGTAAGAGAGTTGGCCAATCAAGTTAGACTTTTTTTCTATAAGAATCGACAATGCTGTCCGCATTTCTCACTAAAAACTGCCAGTTATATGGTTCTTTATTGGCATGCGGAGCTAAAAAAGACTTCAATTCATCCCTCGAAAATTTTATTCGTGACAATCGTTTAAAACTATAAAGCTGTAATAGAAGGATTTTGTACTTTTTATTTTAATTCACAAGAATGAAAACTCCATTCTCAAGATATTCAATGGCTAGGCCATTTAGTACTCATTAAAAATTGAAGTAAATAATACATTTTTAAGATTTTTAAATTTAAATTCATTCAAATTTCAGAATTTCAGAACCCTAAAACCTTCAGAACTTTCAGAACTTCAAGCCCATCACAGAAATCATTTTTTAAAGGAATAAAGATTCAAAACTCGATTGACTACCCTAGTTATGCAATCTCTGTAAAGACAGCCAAATAAACTGTTGACCACCAAACCTATTTATACAACACGTGTCTTTGCAAGTTGAATCATAAATATATCCGCCCTTGCGAATTGAGGGATTTTTCTGTATAGTTGAACAAGAGAAAGACAGAAATAGAGTAACAGAGAGTGGGTCTTGGGTACAAAGGACCACACGCCTTGACACGTGACTGTCTGGTTTTGCGATTCTATTGGGGTAGGTGAAAAGTGCTAGAAAGCACGAAGATACAAAAGTATTCTCTATTTGCCTCCCTTTTTCTCTCAATTGGCCTCAGCTTAGTGCTGCATCGTTGCTCGAGCAATTTGTGGTAAACGTCAACTGCATTGCTCTACATATTTCACTGGTGCAGCTTTTTGAAAGCGCACTCATCTCGAAAGGATGGATTAAGAACATTCGATTCAAAAGTCCGGTCTAGAAGTTTATGGCGTTGATATAACAGTTTCCAAATTAAAAAAAAATATGCCTTCGACAGTTTTGAATGAGCTTAGTATTTAGAAATTAATTCCATTCCAGGTGAAGATTTACTTACAACTCCACAAGAAAATGACGGATTTAATAGAAGTCGTTTCAGAATGGGAACCAAAATTAAGTGAAGTCGAGAGCAGCATGTCGAAATCAAAGGATCATCGTTCAGAGATGGCACACATTAAGCAAAATAATAATCTACAATACAAGTGAGAGGTCACCCATTAATTACGTAACAGTTTTTTAGACAATTTTGGATCCCCCTACCCCATTAACTGGTCATAAAAAATTAGCTTAGACCCTCTCATATCCCTAAACTGTTTGTAATTTTCTCTATATTTTTTTTCATATCAAAATCTGTTAGGTAATTTATGGATGGCTCCTTAGTAATTTAAACATAATAACGCAAATTTTGATTCCTCAATTCTAATATTTTGAACAAATATGTTACAGAAATAAGACTTTCATACCGAAAGTAGTTTACGAACACAAAGCGATGCAAAGACCATCAGGGCTCGCTTTCGATTTTTCGAGGGAATACGTTTACGTTGCTTGTCAAGGAATTAAGGCAAAAGTTATTGTTTTGGATAAAAAATTTAAACTTTTGAGAAGATTTCACCACTCGGATATGATATCACCCCAGAAGGTTGCTTATCTTGAAGAAACTCAGGAAATTTACGTAACAGGTACGCAACTGAACTTCATGTTTGAAATATGGAAATTTGTTGAAATAGAAAATAATTAAATTCAATTTGTTTCATTTTCAGACAAATGGAAGCATTGTATCTTTGTGTTTAGTCGCAAAGGTGAATTTTTGAGACGAATGTGCAACAAGGGTCAAGAAGAAGGGCAATTACGAAGTCCTGAAGGAATTGCGATTCATCCCAAAGAGAAATTACTTTATATTGCTGATTCAGGAAATGACAGAATCGTAATTCTCGATTCAGATGGATCACATCAAGGAAGTATTGGTGCTACAGAAACTTCAGCGACCATAGTCAACAAAGGTGGAAAAGCAGTCAGTATTTCCGTGAATCATCTCAACCAGCCGTCGGACGTTGCTGTAACTTTATCAGAGATAGTCGTTGCTGATAGTGGAAATCATAAAATTAAGGTAAACAAAATTCTGGATATCGTTATTTAATTATGATTCGGATTTTCTTAAATGTTAATATTATCAAATAATTGAGTTTTTTTATCATTCCTTTTCAGATTTTCAATCACAAGGGTCAACTTTTGCAATCATTTGGAGGCTCTGGGATCATGAGAGGCTTTTTCAGGTTTGGCAAATTTAATTATAAAATTATTACTACAGAAAGTTTCCCAATCCGTCAAAAGATTCCAGTAAAAATTCTACAAAAACGCCAAAAGCGTTTGACAAAAATGAACAAAGCAATGGTTAATTTATCTTTTGTTTCAGAACACCGGAAGTGGTAAAAATTGACAGCAGAGGCAATATCATAGTAGGTGATTCTGGAAATGGACGAGTTCAGATTTTTTCTCGCCAGGGCGAATTGTTAAAAGCGTTTGGTGGAAAGGGAAGTAAAGCTGGCCAATTTGGTTGGATATCGGGTTTGGTAATAAAACCAAATTTAGAGATTATCGTGGCTGATAGTAAAAACAACAATCTACAAATACTATAAACGAATTAATCCGAATCAAGGCGATAATATTTTTTTAGCAAATCGACTCTAATACTAAGTGTGGTGGTAAAATAAATATAATTCAATAAACCAATTCAGATTAGAAAATACGTTAAGAAGTTTGTACGGTGGTCACAAAATCCAATTGATAAATAAATTTTAAAAAAATTGAATAAACTTTGAATAATTCGTCATCCTGGTTTTATTCATTAGCAAGTCTCTTAAAAATTCAGATGTTTCTCAACTAGAGGATGTTTGTGTTTCCCAACCACAGATTGATCCAAATATCAAACAGATTTTCGGTAAACCGTGTCCAACCACTCGTGTAACCTCGTGAGCATATTTGACCAATAAATAATTTAGCAAACAAATTGATCCCTGAGGACTATAAACAGATACTTAAAGGCACGCGTACGATCCGTCTCCTAGAGCGGAATAGAAATAGTCCATAGTCAATGATGATTTCATGTGGAGATGAGAGAAATCAGGGCAATATTAAATCAATGGTGAAAGAGACCCCTACTGTGAGAACCGAAAGGGGGCCCGCGGCGTGAAATCTCTATTATAGGGGTTGGTTGGTGCCCCTGTTATAGCGCCGAAGAACTGGTGCTGACAGGGGTCCGCCTTAGTCGGAACCAGTCGGAACCCTCCAAAATAATGTAATCGCGAATTAAATGTTTGCACGGAAATCGAGCATGCCCTGAAAACCACCCAAAGTCGAGGATCGTGCACTCAAAGGGGTTTAATTAACTTACATAATTAGAAAAGCAATATTTTCAAATCCGTGGATGAAATTTACCCTATTTACACATTTATTCCATTTTCCTTGATTTTATCAATTATTGATACGTAATTGTTAAATAAAAGATTCGAAAATTATTTCTTTTCGATATAAAATAAAAAATTTTACAATTATTGATATTATTTTTAAACTACAAGTCTGATTTGTTTATGTCAACAATAGGAGTGGAAAAAAGTAAATCAGTAAAGCGATCTCGATTTCCCACTCGATTCGCATAAGCCCGGCCCCACCCTCGTGACAAATTGAGATAAATAATCGTTTTCAGGTTACAATGCTCTCTCGAAATTCGTCGTGGTGTCACTTGAAACGGCACGCTCCCAAACATTTCTCTGGTATAAGAGACACTACTCGAAACTAACGATATCAGCGTAGATATAAATCTGGACACTTCTCTCAATTCGATGTGGGATTATTTCTACCACAGTACATTATTATTCGAAAACTAAAGCGCAGAACCTTGCTAATTTATTTTAGAGATTTGTGAAATGAAATATTCAAGGAGATCGATATCTTCTGAATGTCATAAAATAATAATAAATATCACTCACCAGATATATTCGCTGGAACCAGCTCGATGTTAAAATGATCTGCAACAGAAATAAAAAAATTGGATTAAACAAAGTCTTCTTTTAATTTCATAAATATTTTACCATCAAATGAGAGTAGAGAATATGAATTAATAAGAAGTTGCTAATGAAATTTTGGCTAGTACATAATTTGATAATAATTAATAACAGATATTATTTAAAATTCAAAAAGTAAGAACGAGGAAGTCATGAAATCAATTGAATCTGAAATGAAGCAATTGTCAGGACGTCAGGGGTGATGTCGAGAGATAAGATCAAAATATGCAAATTGAGCGAAGTGCAAGGACGATTAATCCTTTCAGAACTACAAGCGTGGATTAC
Organism: Synergus umbraculus; assembly: GCA_900474325.1. Taxonomy (NCBI): domain Eukaryota; kingdom Metazoa; phylum Arthropoda; class Insecta; order Hymenoptera; family Cynipidae; genus Synergus; species Synergus umbraculus. The sequence continues at coordinate 9,040 of UCOK01017689.1, forward strand.
GAATCCACGTTCTCATACAACCGCAAAGCCGATCCCAATTATCGGCAGGCGTTCGGTCAATAGTAATTCACTTTTGGGCAACGAGGTAAGACCGTCGAAGTTCCGATTCATTCGAATAGACAAAACTTTACCAGCTTGTACCTACAACCCTAGCTGACTATTGTGGTCGTATTAACACCTTGCATAATTGCGAAGCTGCATTTCATTGTGTGTACTAAACATACCTTATTTGAATATTGGCCCATTCATATTGAGAAGGCTAATATTTGAGTCGAATCTCCAATGCGAGTTAAAATACTGATATGGTCCATTTCATTACCCTTTCAACATTTTCTCAGGCTGTCAAAATCTATTTGGTCAGTGTTTTCAAATAAAATGATAAGAAAATTGTTGTTAAAAGTAGAATTTGACTTGTAGTTGGAAGCATATTTTTAAGAAGAATAGAATAATTGGGAAAATATATTATTTTGATTTATTTTGATCGATTAGAACTTTATGTACCTACACACAAAATAAGCTATAATATATTTTTGAACACGCGCAGGTGTTTCTTTGGGGAATTCCAAATTTTGTTGGGGAATTCCAAATCACTCAATTTAGGTAAGAACATTGTAAACTGTAATCTGGGAATCATTCAGTCCCTGTGGGCGTACCCTGTACCTTCACCTTATTTTTATCTCTATCTACTAAGTTCTTTATGGCGGTCAAATTCAGATGTACTCAGGTACACTCTAAAAACAGTCTATTGACAGTTAAACGATTCCTTTTACCGTGAAAAGATTTTCTATTCAAAATTGGTATGAGAGGAAATCCTTTCACGGTAAAAGGATTTTCCTTTCAAATGTTATCCTTTTACTGTCAAACTATTTTCTTTAATAGGGAAACTAAAACTGAAACAATGTACAATCACTCATGTATAGACGCACTTCACCCAGTAGCCTACAAGTGCAATCCTTTAATAGTTAAAGGATTTCTTTTCATAGTCAAAGGATTTCTTTTCATAGTCAAAAGAAATCATTTATTGGTAAAATTATTTTCGTTTTGCACTTAGCAACTGAGTTTTTTAACAGTAAAACGATTCTTTTACCGTGAAAAGATTTTCTATTCAAAATTGGTATGAGAGGAAATCCTTTCACGGTAAAAGGATTTTCCTTTCAAATGTTATCCTTTTACTGTCAAACTATTTTCTTTAATAGGGAAACTAAAACTGAAACAATGTACAATCACTCATGTATAGACGCACTTCACCCAGTAGCCTACAAGTGCAATCCTTTAATAGTTAAAGGATTTCTTTTCATAGTCAAAGGATTTCTTTTCATAGTCAAAAGAAATCATTTATTGGTAAAATTATTTTCGTTTTGCACTTAGCAACTGAGTTTTTTAACAGTAAAACGATTCTTTTGACAGATAAAAGAAATCTGCTTAATTTCAAAGGATGCATTTTGAAAGGAACGTAATTTCACTGTTAATAGAATTTTTTTTAGAGTGTATTGGGTTTTTACTCCTACTCTTTCAATTTTTGTAACTAGGTACCTCTCTTTTCCAATCATAAATAAATATAAAGTTCCAAAAACACGAATTCTACATTTATTCAAAAAACATTAACGAATATTCATATATCGGATTAGTTTTCGATATATGGTACCATCAACTTCATATCCAGGTTTCTGAATAAAATAAATTGAATACTCTAATTTACTGTTTAGCTCTCGATTTATGAATAAACTTTCATTGCCCCTCTTCTCCAGACGCCATAATATTCGTAAGCTCTCTCACAGTTCGCTAAAAGCACTGGAAAATAAAATTTCGTCGGCAGTAACAATAAAACGCAGAAGCATTCATAGTCTTGGAAATAAATGTGCTATTAAGTTTCATCCAATCACTGCCGAGTTTGATAATCGTTTAACTCTCAGAGGGCCAGGATTGGTCCAATGCTCCGCCCAGGGGTTGATATTGATCAACCCTCCGTTGCGCAGCATCTCCTATATAAACCGAATCCCTTGGGATATCATTCATAGTAGGATACTGATCATCCAATATAGTGAATGACTCTTCATCACATGTCTAAAAAATGAAATTTAGTCCACTTTCTAATTAATTAAAAAAAAGAAATAACAGACAGTAAGACCATTTTAAGTCATATGCATTTTCTCTTAACTTGAAAAAAAATCCATTTCAAAATTAAACTATGCAATTGTGATTCGCGGTAAAATAAATTTGTGCGATTTTAACGTTGGACCCAAAATGGCATCCCATCTGGTCTTCGAGTATGAAGATAGGGGTCAAAGAATGCGTCATCGAGATGGAACCACTTCAAGACCTGCAGATTCCACAGTAGCTTGCACGAGGTAAGTTAAACCAAAAAAATGTTCTTATAACAAAAATATCAGTCGTTGGAATAGGTCAGACAAAACAAAATCGTTATTAAAAAAGATTTACTTCACTGTAAACATATTCAAACTTGAAATACGTCAATAAATTCAAATAATTAACTGAATAAGCAAAAATTAATAAAATGTCAATATTTTCATAATGCTTATCTTTAAAAAACATGTCATAATTTTTAAAATAATATTTGTGTGAAAAACCATGAGTAGGAAAAATGTTCCCAATTAAAATATGTTTACAATGATGTTAATCTTTTATATTTTAGTGATCATTAAAAAGCAGAACCTTATCCCACTTCCAAAGCATACAAAACGGATGAAATTATGAATTTATTATTTAAAAAATCGTTTAATTATATTTCCGTTTGGTTGCCCGAAGTTATTTTGACTTGAAAATATGTAATTTTGCTAGCGGGTTGCACTTTATTTAGCCGTCGGCACGGAGTGAATTAAGTGCGGGGGTGTGACAATAATTATATGAAATTATTGCACATAAATTATAAATTATATATCCTCGGAATACGTTTGAAGAAAAATCGGAAAATACATTTAAAAATGACTATGAATTTTTTTTTTTTCGAAAAAATCAAACGCGAGTAAATATTCTGAAGGTGATTTTGGTATTTGAAATTTGTAAACCCTCACTATTTATAATGTAACTGACTAAGGAAGAGTAAACTTTTGTTGCAAGATAAGCAAAATTGTTTAGATAATTTAAAAATACTAGAGGATACAATTGAGCATAAAATATCAAGAAATGATTTATAAGATTAGAAATGGGATATTTTTTCAACAGTTCGCAATATTACGTGGGCCCAAACAATGATATCAATGAAGAGGATTTAGCGGATTTACCATCCTGCGTTTATGCAGGAAGAGCTTCTCAACATGTCTCTCATCCGTCTCCACACACACATTCACCTTTGCATTATCACATGCCAGTGACGACACAAGGTAAACAACATTTAGAAATTATTTTATCAAATATCTACATCAATGAAAATGAATTTAACACGTTTAAAAAATATTTGGAACTAACCATGTATAAATACCCGAACTAAAAGAATTGCCAAAGTTATTTGAATTTACATAAATAGGTGAATTATGTAATTAATAATATCTGTAATAATTAAATTATGACATTATATTTCTTGATGCATCAGATGTGAAAATCTATTATGGTATTTATTTTTTTTTCTTTAATGTTGGTTAGTTTCAGATATTTTATTATATTACCTTCCAAAGAAGTTATAAATATACAATATAAATAAGTAAAACAATTTTTTTAGATCCTAATGATACAGACATGAATGGGGTGGAAGAAGGTTATTACCCAAATGGTAGTCCCTACAGAATTCAAAGACATGCAGCCAATATTCGAGAGCGAAAAAGAATGCTAAGGTAAGAATCTGATCGTCATCTTCATCTGAATTTATAGATTCATCCTATTTAATTAAATCTATAAAATTAAGAAATCAATAATAATTAAATTGATCACTTTAAAAAAAAACATATCAAAATAGTATGTAATCTAATTAATTCATCTGATTGTTGTTATTTATTTCCTATTCCATAAATGAAGTACCTTTAAATAAGTTAAACCGATTGAAAGTGTGATTGCGATTTTTAGCAGCATCAACTCGGCTTTCGACGAACTAAGGGTTCATGTACCCACTTTCCCATATGAAAAGAGGCTATCAAAAATCGACACTCTACGATTAGCAATAGCATACATAGCTTTACTAAGAGAAGTTTTGGCAGCAAAATCCGATCCTTTGACTTATGTCGAACGGTGCCTTCGAGGAGAAATTAGTGGTGAAAGGGCAGAATGGAATACGAGTGGTAAGAAAACATTACATATTTTAAATAATCCTCAGATAATTGAATTAGTAAGAATTTTGACTATAATAATTGATAGAAAACTACTAGTTCCTAACAAAATTCTACCAACTTATGTAGTGATTAAAAATATTAACAAAGTTAGTATAATTTTATTAAGAATTAGTATTCTGACTAATTCAGCTTTGGAGGTTTGATATCGAATATTTTTTGCAGATCTGACGGCCCGTCTATCGTGGATAAACTGGGAAAATCTTGGAGTCAATCCTAATCGAAGATCAGTGCTAACCAATTTAGCACTAACGACTGACAATATGAATTAAACATAAAGCTGATAATTACGGAAAATTCGAAATTTCTTTGTAAATACCTACTTCACAAATGAATTAATATTCCGAATATCACTTATATTTCAATTTCTACACTGGACTGCCGATTTTAGTTCCTGTAGTCTTTGTGCAATACGAGCAACTTTGTTGTATTTGTGTATATTTACTCTAATGATTATAGTGTTTTATAGTATGTCATATGAATAATAAAATAAAATTAAAATTCTTTATACAGCAAGTCTTTTTTGATTTAGTTTTTCCATACAAAGTGAAGGAAGAGTTCTAATGAATTTAATTCTAATTTAATTTCAAATTAACTTTTTCAAATCAATTTTAAACATTACAAATCCATAATCAGTCACTATACTTTCCATATGAGTAACATTCATAATGAGGGTTAATTGATTGAAGGTTATTTGATTTTTCAAAGAAAATCGTCCTCATATTTCATTTTTAAAAATCTTCCACAAATGAAAATTTCATGAACACTGAATTGAAACAGGCGATCCCTAACTTAATGAAAACATTTAGAAACTCTTCATCCTGTTGTATTTAAACTCACAATTAAAGTCAAACTTGAAATGACCCCTCAACCCCCTACTAAATTCCTAACGTTATAAAAGGCTATTTATAAATTTAGGTAGCAAGACACAGGTATAAAGTGATTCATAATTTCTAAATCTGATCTATTTGTAAAGTTTCTGTTTAGCCTGCAGTCGCAAAATTTCGAGCCAAACCAGAAATCATTGTCGTTTAGTGCAGTTTTCCAAGTTTTTGCAAGCTTTTGTTATATTTTCTGGTGAAAAAAGTGACTACGAATATTTTTATCCTCAAAAATGACGGCCTACCTCATCTTAGAAACAGAACTTTATTCAAAAAGATATTTTTATAATTTTGGCATTTTTTTGACTCTTTTCTTGCTCTATACGGGTTTTTTCCTAGTTATGATTTATAGGATAAGTGCAATCGATCTTCGAAGAACTCTTATAGCCGACTTACTATATTTCAGCCGGTTAGTAGAAAGTTTTGATCTATCACGTCACCCAGAAGCCAATGATTCTGATTTTTCTGAATTCGATGAAAGCAATGGAAATGCTGAACGTGAAGCGGCTTCTTCTTGGAGAGAATCACAAATGTAAATGGAAATCTGCGAGTAGATGCGGCATTAACAAAAATGTAAATATAACTGGAAATTGTGAAAATGGGAACAAAGAAACCAACATTTACATTGAAAATTTGTTACGGTTTTGCAGATAAGTCTTAAGACTTTGAATGCATAAAATAGGAAAAATTTTAACTGAAAAATGTTTATTTTGAAACTACCTATGTGTAAATATTAATTAAATATGTACAAAGATCGTAATAGGATATAATATTATTATTTGTTGCTTTAAAATTGGTCTATATTATGTATTTTAAATTTTGACTATGTATAACGTTTATATCTAGTAAAATAGACATAATATTATACAGCTGTACTAAACACAATTTTATGATGCTTCATTTTTATTTACCTTCATTTTTTATTGAATAAATAAGTATTTTAGTAAGTAGCAAGAAAATATAAAATTCTGCATTAAATTATATGTTTAGAATATTTAATTAATTTTGAGAATTGGTACAAATGTCATTTTTAATATAAATAAACAAATTTATCTTGAATACTATAAATGAAGCTATTGTTTTATAAGAATTATAATATCTATTTGTATTAATAGCCAGAAACAAAAGAGCCTCAAAAACTTGAACAATTAATATTTTAAACTGTCAATTTAAAAGAAAAAAATTGCAAATTGCAGTTGGAGTCAACTTTTTGTTAACAATTTCAGGTTTTGCAAACCTACTTGGATCATTGGATCATATAGTAAATACATATCATTCTTTTTCACTTACCACATGTTTTTTTGATTGACATCTGAGATTCTCGGAATTCCGATGTAAAACATGTGAAGATGGAAAAAACACCTGACTGCATTCTGCATATCTAACAGCACAGCTTCAAGGAACAACAGGGTTGCAGAAACCAGTAATTCAAGCACAAAAATCGATATCCAGTTCTTGATAATAGTTCACTTTTTCACTTTTGCACTAATTCTAGTTCTCAAATTGTTACCAACATTCACAAATCAATCCGTAAAATAAGGAATTAAACCCTTCGGCGTTTTTTACAACGATTACTAACTCCAAAATATTGCAAATTCACAAACTCGACTTCCGATGAATTGCAGGTACGTACTCGAATTTCCCGTCGAGACACTTCGACTTTTTATTCAATTTAACCATAAAATTCGACACTTCACATATTACCGGAAGTTATATACTTTTGCTACTAAAAACTCGAACCGGTGTTTTTCAAAATTCAGGAAATTCGTATCGCGAATCTAACCTATACACGAATAATAACCATAATAACTAATAATATAATAATGACTTTATAGCAACTACCATGGCTAACATTTTTTTCTTAATTTCATTAGATAAAATTTAAGTAAACAATGGGAACAGAGCCAAGGAAATAACCTACAGAGGTGGCAATTTGAAATGACTCGGTAAATTGGAGCAAACACATTTTTCACACGTTTCTTTGACAGGATTTTTTACTGCTTCTAATACCAAAAGGTTAGGAGTGGACAATAACACGGAAATTATGGAAATTATCCTTTTGGGCAACGAGCCGATGAAAGAATCGATCCCGGATCGCGCTGCGACAAGTACCACGGATTTAAAAGTTATCGAACTGAGTGACAGAGAATCCAAGATGGCGCTCCTTCGACAATTGAAGCTCGACTTGCCAACGAACGACAATTGTGAAAAATCCCTAACAGATAATAAGAGGGATATTGAGAAATATATTGGGAACTATATATTACCTCCGGGTACTATTTTGGAAAAACCAGATAATAAAACGAAATTTCAACACGAGACCGAAAATCAACAGAAACCACCGAGAGAAATGGCGGAAACTACTAGTTGCGTGAATAATACAACATCCGGTACCCGAATTGAAAATTCAAAACGAGTTCAACGACTGATACGAAACAAAAAGTAAGGTTTATTCTTATTTCTCGTTTTTGAATATATTTTTTTTCAATTTTAGACGATTCAGAAAAATTTTCATTCAGGTGGAAAAATTCATTTTTTTTTTTTGTTAAATTCTATCGAAGATTTTTTGTTTTTAATTAAGGGTGTTGGAGCCAAGTTTTAATCTAAAAATTCAATATCTTCATTCTACACAACAAATATTAAATTTGGATTCTTTTCCCTTTGTAGAGTTAATCAGTTTTTAAATACAGAGCGAGAAAATATCTAATCCAAATATTTTTTAAGTAAAGTGAAAATATTCGATTTTAAAGTTATATTTTGAATTCTTCATTTTATACAAAAAGTATCGAAATTAAATATTTTTTTGCTCTGTATGCAGTCTTGTATTTGAAAAAAGATTAGCGCTACAGAGCGAAAAAATATTTATCTATAAGTTTCGTTGAGTAAACTGGAGAATTGAATTTTGAGCTTAATGCTTGGGTCCAACGCCCTTAAGTTTTGACTTCTCATTCTCTTTTCTTTAATTCTGACTAATATTTTCTGACTTTTCACAGGATAATGGAAGTTCGTCGAAACCCGACTCGATTGTCAAAAAAGAATTTTGGCGAAGATTTTGTGAATCCGAGGCAAAGATTGCTTTCAGCGAAAAGGAGAAAAAAGTTTACTAATTTGCAACTAGCTAAACGAGCGAAATTATCATCTATACCTTACATGAATACCAGATCGATAACACGAAAACTTTATAGTGAGGGGGCCACTTATCAAACTCCAATTATTCAAGATACAATGAAATGGAAAGAGTGGCCAGAGCATGGAATGCACGAAAGACCTTTTTTTCATCCTAGGGTAAATAAAGAATCATTTTAAATTTAGAAAAAATATAGATTTAAATAAAATAATGTTATTTTAAAAAAAATTAATTATAGAAGGACATTTTTCCTCTAAAATTAGAATAACATAAATTATTTTTCAGTTTGGTCTTGGAGTTGAAGGCAACGGTCGATACTTCAAGAGCTTCGATGGTCGCTCGTTTGATGAAATTTATCAAGAATCCGAAGAGGAAGTGATTTCTGTGGATTCAGATGATCAGATTAAAAATTCATTGGATGCAAAAACCAATGGAAAAGAAATTAAAAAACTAAATATCCAAGTGAGTGAATCAATCTCTGGAAAAGAGAACAAGTCTTTCGAAACTTGTATGCACGTCAGTTTGCACTCAGTTCTCGCTTATTGCGCTCAAGTTTTGAATCCTGAGTACTATATAACCATTCAAAACAAAGTAGAAAATTTAAAACTCAAATCTTGCGAGGAAGAAAGCAATCAAGAACTTCACGAAGGTTCTGATTTAAAAAATAGGATGGTGACTAGAAGTAGAGTTAAAAAAAAAACTCCTCCAGTCCAGAATAAGGAACAAACTCAGTCTGAAGAAACTGAAGTCTTATCGTTTAAAAGAAGCAACTCTAAAGTTTCAAATCTGGCTTCTCAGTTAGAGCCAAAAAAATGTCTAATCACTCCTCGAAATTCTGCAAATTTAACGACGAATTTGCAAACTAATCACTCAAAACTACAGGATGTCATTCGAGGATCTTCTAGAAATGCTCTGATCGTTATGAAACCACAGGAAGCAAAAAGGGAAAATTCCATAGCGCAAATCGAGAATGAGATACTCTCGACTCTATCGAATGATCAGTTGTTCAAGTCCACTACAAGAGAATTGAATTTCGAACTGGAAAAATTGGATGATCCAGCAATTTGCGATCAAACTTTAATGGAAGTGTCTTCTATTTACGAGAAACTATTTCCAGTGGGGGAGATGAATCCCAACTCAGAACATTTTTCTAAATCTTTGCTAGTCAAAAAGGTCGATTCTGAGCTAGAAAATTCTTTGGCACAAAACGAAGTCCAGGATAATAATCCAAATAAGAGCCAGACTTCAGAAATAGCGAAGATTCTGTCTGAGTATATTCAAAGTATTAATAAAGTGCCTGAGATTGAAAATTGTTTTTTTCAAAGTGGAGTGAATGCTGTGAATATTAGCCCTATCTGTTGTACTAATCAAAAGAAGTGGGAAGAAAAATCGAAAAGGAGTGAAAGTAAAAGACTTTCAAAATCTGGAGTATCTGCTTCCAACAAAAATAATATTGTGGAAACTAAAGATATTGTAAGAAATAAAATAGAGGTACAAAAAGAACTCGATTTATCAATCCCGAAGTCGAAGTATGAAAAAAGAAATGAAGAAAACGAGCAAAGTATAGACGTTGAGTTTTTGCAGGATTTACTAGAAAATACAGCAATATTGTATTGTGCAGCTACTGGAGTTCGTCAAGAAAATCTTGCGAATTATATAGACAATCTTGACTTAGAACAGAGTGTAGAATTGCTTAAAGATAATGATTGGTGATGCCATCCAAGGCGAACGTCTTTAGTGAAATATTTATTATTTTTAAACTTAATCGTTCTTTTCAAAGTTAGTTGACATATTTGTGTTTTTTTGTTTTCATTGAAACATGCAAAACTATTCGATTATAGAATCTAAAGTGAACATCATTAAATTCAAATTTTTTTTAAATATTAAAAATTTATTTCTAAAATAGTTGTATTTTTATTATAAAAAACCTAATTAATTATCTAATTAATTACAGAATAATGACTATCATTGGTATCATCTACGGAATACAATTTGTTGCATAATTCACGTTGTGTATCTATTTCGTCTAAAATTGCTTCTTGACTAAACTTTCTTGAAGACTGGTTCTGAACTAATTCCATACGAACAGTATTTTTCTGAAAACGGATAACAAAATAAATAAGGAAGTTTGAAAAATGTGCACAGAAAATTAAGAACTGAATCAAATTTGTTGAAAAGTCATACCGGAAAAATAATACCAGCGGTTCCTTCAAAATGTCCAAACAGAGAAAAAATTTTATATCGCATGAATGGAGTTCCAAATAGTCTTTGAAGATCTTGAATCATCAGTCGAATGTCATCTTCCCTCGGTTGAAGTGTCTCTTTATGGATCATTAACTAAACAAATAACATTTTTACTCATTTTGAACTTTAATAACTACAAAATTTTATACGTGTAAAAAAATATAAAACTTACAGATGCCTGTGCTGATTGAGTTAAAAGGCATTCTTCCGGGGAAAAAATTGAAGTTTTCCAATCTCCATTAATACAAAATGGTAATTTATCACTTTCAAATTCTGTAAAAGATAAAACTACGCAGTTATCTTGAAGTAATATCTCAATTTATATAAATTGTGTAAACAATTATTCAAAATACCGTTTTTGTAAGTGACAAACGCTACATCGGCTCCGTGGTCTAAGCAACTCCACGCTTTCTTTTCTGCATCAACTGTGTCGTTTACAGGAACTACCAAAGAGTTTAATTTATTTTTATACCCATTTATACTTTTAGTGGAAAAAAATTTGGTGTCGATTGTACGGAGAATAGTAGATTTTTTGTTTCACTGTAAATCTAATCTCGACACCTTGAATAAAATAAATAAATTATAAAGAGAAATTTTCTTACGCTTAGAACAAAATGAATACAAATTTGTTGGAAAAGTGCTATTCTGTTCGCTTAAATTGACGACGCAGGTTTCATCGAAAAAGTTGGAAACCATTTCTTTGTCTTTGCAGTACCAATCCTTATTACCAGTCAATTTTCCCATCAAGTGAATAAAAGCGTTCCATCCTATGAATAAAAATTGTTTATAATAAATTAAATTATATATCTCTAAAATTTTAATACGAAGCAATTTAAAAAATTGTTTATCATTTTATCCTCACCTGCCCCTCTGTAACTCGCAAAACATGCTATATTATTTTCTAAATCCTTTAACGATTTTAAAGAAAGAAAAATCTTTTCCGCAATCATTGCTACTGTTTGATTATAAAGTGCTTCATCACGTGAAAATAAGTGTGCAATAGGCTTTAAACCTTTCCTGAAAAGAAAACATTGTTAATTAATTTCTGTAATCACAATTTACATTTTTTATTTAAAAAATTTGTTAGAAAGTTACTTTTTAGCTTGAAAAGTCTCGTCTGCATTAACAACAAAAATGTGACTTGCATTATTTTTCACTGATTCTATACACATCTCTCGACTGGATTCTTGTACACAATTAATTAAAGGCTCTATTCCATAAACTCTGGCAGCTTTAGAAAGCGAATCACATTTCCTGGCTTCGATTCCTGTAGTAATGCACCAATTTATGCTCCTCCTCAGTTTACATTGTGAGACAAAACTCAAAGAAACGAGTTCAGGAACTATAAAGAAAAAATATTTAAAAATTTTGAAATAAAATTGATTTTAATAGATAAGCCAAAAATGAAATATAATTCAAAAAAGAAACGTACATTGATGATTTAAATATTCATTTGGAGTGATTTGGTTTATGTTAATAGCTTGTCTGCTCAATGTATTTTGATTTGTCAATTTTATGGAAAAAAATTGGTGATGTAGTAGAGGTAATACTTTGTGAACTTTGGCAGCAATATCTCTGAAAATTCAAAACATAGGAGAATTAGAAATCTTTTAAATTTCAGGGCAAATAATTTATTGCGAAATCTCAAAATTTGAGATTAAAATCTGAATCCAATGTCTTTAAAAATATATTTACCTCCTGGCAATAACGTTATTCCATGGAACTTTGAACCAAACGCAAGGAACAGGATTCGTCAAGTTTCTCGTTGTACCGTCTGGGCAAATAAAATTAAAGTTTGCGGATGCTTTATTGATATCCTTTAAAATAAAACAATATGATAGCGATATTAATTGGTAAGAATTTTTTATCAAATTTGCTAATGATATGCGAGAGAAGAAAATACTACCAGCTCAGATTTAAAGTACCCATGGACATCTGTTAATTTGGACCACAATATATTTCCTTTTTTTTCAAATAAGCATTTAACCGCCTCTTTTGCATTGATTGCTGTTGAATGCTGAGGAAGTTTTGAGCATCCAGAATGCAGTTTTTTATATTTTGTCACTATTAATAAAAAAGAATATGAAAAGAGTATTGTTTAAATTTTAAGATATAGATATATGTAGCAAATAAACTTACTTATTTTTTTGTAGAATTCATTGTCATAATTGTTTACATTGACAATGCAATCAGACTCAAACTGATCAGCCAATGAAGATATTCTATTTTCTAGTAAAGTCTTATTCGGATCACACTGTTGAGCAGCAACACTCTTCTCAAAATACTGTAAAATAATTTCACGTTTAATAATGGAAAATGTGTTCGTTACTTTTTATTCAGTAAATAGTATCAAAAATTAGAATACTAACTTTTATATAATTTTTCCATTCAAATCCAGATGAACATAAACGTTTTTTCTGTGGTCTGCTCAAGTTCTGTATTTCTTTACGAGCTACAACAACCATCCTCAGTTGTGTCGAAGGAGAGAATTCTAAAGTCATAAAATCATCTTGTTTATCATCGAAAAAATGTTTACACTAGAAAAGAAAAAGGTATAATTAAGTATTACTTCTAGACGGATCTACCAACTCATGTGTAACAACAATTTGATTGTCTTCTGTTTCATTCATTCCAACAGTCATGAGTTCCTCCGGTTCAGCAATCATAAAATCTGCTTTATTATTTAGTAATAGTTTCAGGCATGATATTCTGTAAACAATAAAATGTATTTTAAATTAAAGTTATATTTAATACGTGATTTTAAATGCACACTTTATTAAGGATGTTGGGCTTGTTAAGTAAACTGAATAAATCGAATTCAGCACTTGGGACCAACACCCTTAATTGAAAAATACTTACCCATCAGTTTCTTTAATGCATATAACATTTTTACTTATTTCTTGTAGGTCTGAGCATGTTAAGGCAGTATTTGCATTGTATGTCCAGCAGAATCTTACTAAATAAACAAATTATTATATCAATTTCATGAGTCCAATTAAAATATTTGCATGCTCTATTAATATACAAAATATATAGATATTATATTATTGTTTTCTTACACTTAAGCTGGTCTTCCACGTTAGTTTCATTGCAATCGACTTGTTTTGCGAAAAATAGAAAAAATACCGAAATCAATATCTCTTCGATTGAAATGTTCATTTTGAGGTATTTTTATAGTGTCATTCTATACTTTTGAATTTACTATTTCATAACGAAGAAGATGCAAATATAGTTGCATTGGGTAAACTTGGGTAAACTGGAATGCTAGCAAAGAATGTTAGCTAGGAATGTTAGGAATTTGTACCTGCACAGAATTGACAGGTGGAAAGGATAATAGGTAGGAAATGAAACTTGACAGAAGTGGCCCAGCCAATCAGAACTTTGCTCTGTCTGTTCGGTAGAATTTGATTGGCTGAAGTTTAGAAAGAACATTTACGTTGCAGTTATACTTCATTTTATTCGGTTGCCTACTTACAGGCGCCTTCTGTGATAATTTCCCTCTTTTAAAATAAAAAGTCTATATGTACTGCTTATGCAGTTTTAAATTTCGTAGCAAATTTGGTTTGCATGTTAATGATGATTAATTAATTCTAGCTTTAAATTACTGAATTTAGAACATTGTTTATAGGATATCCTTCCTTTATTTGCGCCTGTCAGGCGGCAATACAACTTACACTAGTCACAGGAGTAATGCCTCATGTTTGAAAAAAATTTAAGGACAATATAAGTTTCATATAACAATTAGTATATTATTCTTAAAATAAAATATAATTTTTTAAAGAAATCATTTTAAAATAATTAAAAATTTTAAAATATTGATCTCTGTTCTGATTATTGAGAGAGAAAACAACGTGTCATAAATAACGATGGATTAATGTCCAACCCGGCGGCTAATATAATCGCCGTAAATTTATTGTGTAAAAAATCTTGCGTGAAAAAGATAGGGGAGGGACTCGTAACATATATTTAGAAAGTGACTAGGAAAGTGCCCCGAGTAAATATCAGTCTCTTTTTAATGTTTTGTCAGACCACTAATAAAATAAAGTGATGTGGGAATTTAATGCGTAGGTGGCAATGAAAACGTAAAGTATGCATTATGAAGGAACCGGTTACATAAATAAAGATATTGCAGATATAAGCCTTTCCTAAAAACCGATTAATATTTTAAAAAAATGGAAATCAGTTTGAAATATCTCTAGAATTTTGTATATTTATGTACAAAATCCTCTAATTTCACTTGAGCAATAAATGCTCGTTGAAATAATAAATTTCCATAAAAAATCCTGAGAATTGAAATAAGAGGAATGAATAAATAAAGCGATTATTTATTTACTTAAGAAAATATATTTTCTAAACAACATATTTTTAAAACAACAGTTTCGAACATTAAAAACTGATGAGCTCAAATTTGAACTTGAGCTCTTTGCAAATTGGAAATTCAGAAAGGATTTGAGTAAGTGATATTTACATCCACGTTATTCAAATATTTGTTCACTTGGTCGGCCAACTTTTAAACTTCATCCTCTTCAAATACTGATAATGTTCTCGATTTCTCTGAAATGTCTTTTTTCCCTTTAGAAATTCGCTAAGGAACATATGTAATTTCAATTCCATGCATTCCTAGTCAATTTCTTCAGCATTGCCTCTGTGCCTGCAGGATTGTCAGTAGGAACCTAAATAAGACAAATTAAAAGATTATAAATTAAAAATTGAAATCCCCCGCCATCATAATGTTTAAAATTTATAGAGGATAAAATAGATTTATACCATGTGTCCAGCTCGGTTTATCCAATGCATTTCGAAGTTTCCAAAAGCTTTGACATATCCCTCTATAATATTGTTGACAACTATTGGCTTCCTGGGGGCTTGCTTCCAATCAAGAGCATTCTTCCACTTGAGTTTCTCAACCCACAAAAGAGTACCTGAAGAGTTATACTAATAGAAAATAGCCTTCTGCTTCCGTGTGCTGATTACGTCAAGCTATGCAAACTTACGTTTACTTACGTCAAAAGTCCTCAACAAAATAAGGCAAATCACAATGACAAAATTATTCTTACCTGGAGTATCCACAACGAGGTCCAATTGTCCAGTATATACGATTACATTAATATCAGTCTCATTTAGAAGAAGTTCCACTGAAAATATGTTAAGAAACCTTTATTCTCTATTTTTCTAATGATTCTGTATTTAGATTAAAACATATAGATATCTCACCTATATCTGTTACAGGTTTCATGAAATCTTCCGATAGGGTAGAAAAAACTTGAGAGCTTTGTGCTCCCCAAGTTCCGTTTAAGTTTAAAGCTTTCTTCACCTCGGAATTCATTAAGTTTTCAAGAAGAGCATCTTCAGCTGATGAATAATGTTCCATGCTTACATTCTCTAAAAAATTTCGTATAATGTACACTTGTTTAAAAATTCTAATCAATTGTATTGAATTCTTATTTGAATTACTTTGAATTACATATTATTTTCAACTTGAGAGCTTTTATTGTAATATATTTACCTCCAATCTGATTATTGAGAACTTGGGATGCCACCGAGGATGCCATCTTAATAGATACAGGAGTCTTGTAGAGAATATTATAGAAGTCGATATTGTTGGTAACATTCATAATAATGTACTCTGTAAAACCCCAGAGATCAGTTGCTAATTTCCACTGTTCTGCTTCAATAGCAGACTTTGTTCGGTTTGATGATTTCATGATTGCCTGATAACCTTGTGTATCAACCATCCCCTAAATATTTATTAGAATGTAAATTAAAATATCTTCTCTTTAATACTGACTATTATAAATAAAAAATGGATAAATATTGTTTATCTTTTACATATAAGAGAGAATTACCGTTTGGAGTAAAAATGGAGCCCAGGTCATCACAGAATCAACTGGTGATATCCAGGAATCCCCAAGACCCACTCCTTTCAAATTACTTTGTATGAATCCATTCTTTTCAGCCTGAAAATAAGTTTGAATATAATATAGTTTCGTGAATTTTTTTTTCAATTACCTGTTATTTCATTAAATTATTTATTAAAATTAGTACTTTACCTTATACCATACGTATGCAAATTCAGCAGCCATCTTTCCTCCATAAGATTCGGCTGTAATATAAGTAGGAACTTTAGCGAAACCAGGAAATTCTTGCAAGAATTTTTGAATGCAGACTAGTAGATCAGTAGCGATTTGTTCGTTGGTTCTAGAAAGGGCTGCATTTGATGTTGTGTAGCTGAACCCGGTTCCGACAGGATTGTCGATAAAAAGTACATTATAGTCCTTCACCTAATAACACAATTAATAAATTGACAATTTCTGTGCAGGAATAGCTGATAAATCCAAAAATAAAAATTTAATCGTATTTTATTGTTATTAATGTTTATTATTATTATTATTGTTATTATTGTTTATTGTTATTCTCTTACCCAAGTATGATTTCTAGGATTTAAGTTACGGTCTAGTGGACCAATTTCTTCAAAGTTTCCATATCCAGTTGACGATGCTCCTGGTCCACCTTGTAACCAAATGACTAGAGGTCTATCATAGTAAGTTGGAACATTTGCTGTGGTGTAGTAAAGCCACCAAAACATGTGTGCTTTTGGTCTCACTTTCACGAAACCCCATTCTTGTTCTCCAGAGCCTAATCCCTTTTTTGCTAAAATAAGAAAGATAAATTTGATTAGAATTGTTTGTTCCTTTTATTTGATCAAATTGTTTCTACTCTGTTCTAGTTTCTCTACCATTTGTCGCAAGATTAGAGATTAAATTTAATGCTTTTTAGTAATTCTGCAAAAGTTTTTAGATAAACTAATATCTTATCGTGGATTTAACAGACAATTGTGATTTGCTTTATCTTACATAGACAATTGATTAGGAAAAACGAATTCAGGTCATTTTAAAATGTTTAGATTTTTGATAATACATATATGAATTAACGATAAGTTTCTTAATATTATTGTAAACTTTTTCATGTAATGCTGTTGCATAACAAGGGGAATGAATTTGATTTCAAATTTGTACAAATCTGTACAATGTCACCAAAAAGGGTGTAAGAAGCAGGATATGAGAATGATTCAGCAAAAGTCATGATGAAATCAAGATACGAGGCCAATGATGAGAAAGCTGTTTATATATCTTTCTTTGTGTTCTGTCACCAGAATTATGTAAGGAAGCTGAGTGACCAACCAAGTTTATTGTTTTATGAATGTAATACATTAAGTAACTAATATGCTTCTCTGAATAATAAAAATTAAGGAATTTAAGTTTTATATATTATATTACAGAAAAAAATATATTTATATTGTTTAAAATAAAATAATAAGAGGGATAAAAAGTTCACCTCTAAAGTGACTAAATGAAGATTTACTTTCAACAATCTTCTACACCACAAGACATATGTTTTCTTAATATCTCATTTTCAATACAAACATATCTTGCAAACACGTAAAGACCAGTGGCAGTTTAATCGTGCATATTTGCTTAAAAGATACCTATATTTGCAGTACAATATGGAAATTACAAAGCAAATACAATGTACTGTCGTAACTTATATTTCTTTCATAAACTTGTCAGGTGATAATTGTTAAAATAGTAGGATATTTTTGGAATTTTTCTTAAAATAGTCTTGACGAAACATATATACTATAAAGTAAAAGTAAAAAGTGACGAGAATTTGTAGGAGGAGTTGTTTATCAACAAGTCTCTTAATTTGAGTCATTGACTTCACAGAAATTATTCAGCAGTTTTCACTGATTTCCCACGCAAATAAAAAAAGCAATGCATTAAAGAGGAATTTATAGAACATTTTTCAAAAATAAGTGGACAAATTTCTAATCAGATAATTAATTTCTTCTGTCAAGTTAACTTTTTTATCGATAAGCTTTGATTAATGGGAAGATTAGACTAATTATACTAATGCGTAAAAAAGTGATGTTCTTTTTTTTCATGGGCAGAAGAGATTCATCAGTCATTAAATAGTAGAGATAATATTGACAGGGAAAGCAGATTTCTCGACATATATCGGTCGATAAATCGCCCTTCAAGCATGATGAGCACGTGAACAATTTCAATTTGCATATACCATTACCAATTATCACAAAATAAATTATCATAATCTTGTGCTAAATCTGCAAGAAACGAGGGATAATCACTGCTCGACTTGAATATTGATATTGGCATAAAAAAATGTTTTTAAATATAAAATTAATACTTGAATACTTTTTTTTCATTTCAGATTAAGTTTTTAAAATTAATCGATTAAATAATTCTCTAATGTATAACTCTAGTAGCCAAATGAGAGTTTCACAATCTATTATTGATTATTGTATGTAAAAAACACAGAAAAAGATAATAAAAATAGGAAAATAATGATTCTAAAACGCTTAATTGATGAAATAAACTGTAGATAATTTGTCATTGTGACACTCTTACCAAAACTGATATCCAAAATACCCAAGAGGACGATGAGAATGATTTTTTTTACTAACATGTTACTCCACTAACTGTTGCGACAACCTACTGACCACGATCCTCAGAAACACTCACGTAAATTGAGGATGTCCCGGTTATCTTTCTTGATTATATTCACATTGTCGCTCTTATCTAAGAAAACGTTTTCCAATCTTTGAGTATTCACATAGAGGCGCCGGCATTATACAAGATAGGGCTAACATCTGTGTTTGTAGTACAAGAAAGGAGCCCTCATTAATTTCACCTTCACCCAGAAAAAAAGTTTGTTTGAATCAAATAAACTTATATTTGCCTCAGAGCCAAATAAAAAACATCTTTGAATTAAATGAAATTTATTTGGTTCAAAGATATGTACTTAAGCATTATAAAAAATAGGGCTAACATCTGTGTTTTTTTAAAAGGAAGGAGCTCTCATTAATTTCACCTTCACCCAGAAAAACAGTTTGTTTGAATCAAATAAACTTATTTTTGCCTCAGAGCCAAATAAAAAATATCTTTGCTTCAAATATTATTACAAAATTCTCTAAAGATGAAGACGCAACATTCCTAAAATTCCTGGCGAATTTGAATAGCTCCATAGTTCATTTTACTGGAACTCCCCAAAATTTCACCAAGTCGAAGGTCAAGTTTGCCGCATACATGAAATCCAACGATGGTTAAACGTTTCGGAAGTAAATTATTGGTGAAAGAGTAGAGAATTTCTTTTTCCTTCAACGTATAGGTTTACTGGTCTATCTTTTGAATACGAAACCTATTGACCTAAAAAAAGATTCGATGAAACATGACTAGGCAAATTTTGTTTTCGGGTGCCGGGTCCTTCATATCATTAAAACGTCCTTGAGATAATTTTACAATAGAATTAATTAACGTCAAAAAAGTATGGAAGATGGACATTCTGTAAGATAAGTGTAGATACTTTAGAATAAGAATTGATATTAAGTTAATTAATTTCACATTTGAGTACGTTTACATAATTTTTCAATACATTATGCAAATAAAACTCTCGCATGCATTTTAAATGTGTTTTCTTTTTTTATAACATGTGTTGTTTCATGGAGAAAATTTTAATTTTTAATTAAAAACATATATTTTTAAATTGTAAAAATAATTCTGTTTTTCGATACTATATACGTCGATACAAATTTTATTGCATATATAAATTCTCTGAGAAAAAGAAGAGAGTAAAAAGAGATTTTAAAAAATGTTTCCCCGTTCTCAAGCAAAATTCTCTTCATTTCGGTTGCGTGGATGCAATAACGTTTACGAGGACCACTTCATTAAAATAAGAAGAAAGGATCTTAATTTTTTTGATGATAAAAAAGGGGACAGACGGAAATGAAAATAAAATAAAGGTCACTATATATATTTTTGTGCGATGTGCCGTCAAAGATAGGAAAGGTCCAATGGTTCGAGAAGCTTAGGCAATGGAGTTTTGCATATAATTATAAAATCTTGACGAAAAATTTCGGCGTATTATTAAGCACACAATCACAGAAAGTGCTGCGAAAGCGAATAGCATAAATGGACTAATTAACGTCGTGCTGACGTTGTTATTAGAGAAATTTCTTCATTATGAGAGAAAGAGTCTTCTATAATAATTTCATCCGGTGGATAAGTCACTTGTCCGAAAGTGCTCGAGAGACTTTTATTTATCACCGCCTATATGCAATGTGTAATTTTCGACTTCGAGTTCGACATAATTATATGTACGGGCACCTTTCTTCCGCATATCTTCATTTATTGCATGAAACTCCTGACAAGAAATCAAATTTTTAAGGAAGTCAAACTTTATGCTCTTAATCGGTTCATTATTACGACTTTCATTTTGAAATTGTATTTGAATCTTGTGGGAAACTCGTTCATTTTACCATTATGTAATTTAACAACCTGGTTAATTCGGAAATTATATAATCAATTTTTTGTTTTCTAAACTCGAAGATTATTAATTGTAAAAATTAGAACCAAAATTTATATATGCATGCACTGAGAAAAATGTTTGGTGCGGACAACAAAAAATTTTGTGGCTATAGAAACAACAAAAATTTTTGGTTGTGCCAACCAAATTTTTGTTGAAGCAACCAAAGTTTTGTTAATTCAACCAAAACTGAGATTTTGTTGGTTCAAATGAATTTTCTTGGTTTAACAAAAAATTTATTGAAATAACCAAGATTTAGTTGTCACAACCAAACAATTTTTGTTGCTTCTATAGCAACAAAAAGTTTTGTTATCCACACCAAACAT